>JAVIAB010000025.1:29228840-29371340 GCA_032433765.1 Megaustenia siamemsis | reverse complement strand
GGGGACACGTAGCACACGGCTGCTAGCGTGAAAAATAGGAAAAAATGAAATTCATTCAAAATTCAGTTCGTCGGGACTTGGCTAGAAATGTCAAATTGGCGAACACAAACAAATAAACAACAAGGTGTAGGAACGAGAAAGATATATAGACAGAGAGAGGGGGAAAATAGAAAGATACAGAGAAACGAGAAAACAAGAAAGACCGAGAATATAAAGGAGAAAAGAGAGAGAGGGAAGGAGAGAGAGAGAAATAGAAAAGAAGAGAAATTTAGAGAGAAACGAGAAAGGGGAAGAGAGAAAACAAGAACGACAAAGCGCGGCTGAGAAACAGAGAAAATTGGGAGACAATTCACGAGAAATAGAAAGAGCGGAAAAAAAGAGAGAAACGAAGTTTAGAAAGATCGAAAGAAAGAAAGAAATAAAGAAGGGTAGAAAGAATGAAAGAAAGAAAGTAATAAAGAAGGTTAGAAGGAACGAAAGAAAGAAAGAAAGGATGAAAGAAAGAAAGAAAGAAAGAAAGAAAGAAAGAAAGAAAGAAGAAAGAAGGAAGGAAAGATGGGTAGAAAGAGAGAAATAAACAAACAAAAACATAAAGGTAGAAAAATAACGAATAAAAATATGAGATTGAAAAAAAATCTAGAGAATAAGAGTATAGAAACGAGACAGATATACAGAAATAGAGAGAATATGCGGAGAATGAGAAAAAATAAGAGACAGCGAATAGAAGAAAATGTAAAGAAAAGAAAGAAAGATAGATAGATAGAAAGAAAGAGGAACACACATGAATAATTGAGAAAAGATTAAAAGAGAAAGAGAAATTGACAGGGAAAAAAAAAGAGAAAAATATAGGAGAAAGAGAGAGATATATAAATACAGAGAGCTAACGAGAAAGAGAGAGAAATAGAGAGAAAGGGGAAAGGGGTAGACAAAGTCAAAGAAAAAAAGAGAGCGGGAGAAAGAGAGGGAATTTTTAAAAACATAGATGGAAAAATAGACAGAAAGAGAGGTAGAAAGTACGTAGAAGAAACAGGTAAAGAGAGAAAGGGAAATATAAAGAGAAAGAGAGAGGGAATTGAAAAGAACGATTGAGAAAAGAGAGGTAGAGAGACAATGAGAGAAAAGGACAGGTTAAGAAAAAGAGAGATAAATTGAGAGATA
Organism: Megaustenia siamemsis; assembly: GCA_032433765.1. Lineage (NCBI taxonomy): Eukaryota > Metazoa > Mollusca > Gastropoda > Stylommatophora > Ariophantidae > Megaustenia > Megaustenia siamemsis. Next base: position 29,370,182 of record JAVIAB010000025.1, on the reverse strand, counting down.
ATAGAAGAAAAAAGAGGAAGAAAAGAGAGAAAGTGAGATAGAAAAGAGAGAAAGTGAGATAGAAAAGAGAGAAAGTGAGATAGAAAAGGGAGAAAGTGAGATAGAAAAGGGAGAAATATAGATAAAGTTGAAGAATTAAGATAAATAAGGAAGATAAAGAAAGTGAGAGAAGGAGAGAAAGAACGAGAAAGAGAAATATCATCATCATCGAGTGCCGTCTCCACAACGAAGCTTGGCTACCATGGAGCGCCATTCTGCTCTGTCTCTTGTTTTTATGGTGCAGGTTGTCATAGGCTGGTTTGTCCATCTTTTGATGTTACTCGTCCATGTTAGGCTTGGTCTGCCTCCGCGTCTTTTACCTTGTATTTTCCCCTCCAGGATTACTTTTAGTAGGTTGTTGTGTCTTTTAACATGGCCCAAAAATCGCATTTGTCTTGTTTGAATTGTGTTTAGTAGTTCTATTTTCATTTTTAGTTGTTTTAAGACTTCATCGTTTGTTTGCAGTATATAATGGAGAAAGAGATAGGAGAGAATGTGTCTTCAATGAGAGCAGATAATGGTGATTAACCAGATCGTTGATTATCGAAATGGTCTTGGTGAAGTCGTCGACCACGCTGCTGAAGGCAAGCACAATCGCTTGTGAACATATCTTCTTCTTCCTCTTCAACTTTCCTTTCTCATCTGCCTTTCAGCGTCGAGGGGAGATATAATTTGCGGTCTTTTGCTCTTCTGTTCGCCTCTGCCGCTGTTATGTTTCCTAGTGCTTCTAATATTCCATCGATCCATCTTTTTCGTGGTCGACCCTTGGGTCTGGTGTTCTCACAACGTTTGTCGAAGTCTCGTTGTGTTGTGTTTTTATCTTTATGCCTTGTCACGTGGCCAAACCATTTCATCTGTTGTCTCCTTATATATTCTATGGAGGTTCCTAGCTTTTTTCTCAGTTCTTCATTTCTGATCTTGCCTCTCAGACTACTTCATGTCATTCGTCTAACACATTTCATCTCTGTAGAAGTTATTTTTTTTATATTGTTCTTGCATCTAGGGTCCAGGTCTGGCATTGGTAGCACAACGTTGGGATGACGATCCATTTCTTCTATAGGTTCGACTTCGTTATGTTTTATCCCGCATATGTTGATCTATGATGTCTTTTGGCGTGTGGTGAGGCTGCTATGATAGGGACTACAGTTACCTTTCTTTGTTTCTGAGACGAAACAGTAATTCGGACGATTCCACTGGCACGGGCGGTTGAGCAATAATGGATTTTAATTCGTTTGCAGTGATACTGGGGCCTTTCATAACCATAACCATAACCATAACATAAATGCATTTTATATATATGTCTTTTATCTTCCATGTTTTGCCGTAGCATAGCCTCAAATGATGTTATGACATTCCTTATACATGCTTTCAACTTCCGTCTCCAAGATGGCGGACCTAGTCCACGTCCTCTCGATCGCTGCTGAAAGTGCATTCGGGGTCTGATTAATTTCGATTCTCCGTTGCACTTTACCGCGTTAAAGTAAAAATGATGATCTACTTATTACATCTGCGCCGCTAAAGCGAAGTCGTACGCCGGCAACAAGGTCTTTTTGACAAATCAAGTGTTGGGAATGCGACCTTCCACCGTCTAGACTTGATCTGCGCTTTACGTCACATTGGTACTGTTCATGACCGTTGTTGGAATTCTTTGACGAAAGTTGTTTGCATGTTATTTATTAATGTAAAGTACTTCGTCAGCCGCAGTTTTATCTCTTTAGGGAATTTGCACAGCGTTTTGTTCGTTGTAGGCTGCATTCACTAAAGTAATCAAGAATCTAAAGGGCGCGTCATTGCTGTGAGTGCGACATTGTTATGTGTGCTACGTCATCGTAATGGCTCATCGTAAATCCCTAGACCGGCCTTTCGCTAATCTTACGGTCTGTTGCTTGATGTGCGACGGGGATAATCTGACGACTAACTGTGTGTTTATATGTTCGAAATTGGAGTCAACAACAATGGCCTAACATCATCAAGCGCTATACATAAAAAAAAAAATATGACGATCATCATTTTCAGGAGGACGTGAACTTCCGGTATATGGTTATTAGGCGGCAGGAACCATTGAAGGCTATGCATGAAAAGTGTTCCTTGATGCAGTTTCCTCTTATTCCCAGTTTATGGGGGACTTGCTGGTCTCGAGGCAAGACGCCGGCCTCCAGACAGAGAGGTTGTAGATTCAAATCTCGGCTACACAGGTTGGGATTTTTATGTATGATTTCTCTCTGCGGCAACCACCCCTGGTTTCAGCAGCGAGACCCGGCTTGAAACGTCAGTTACTCATCGACGGAAAAAAAACATGAGTACGTCGGAAGTCGGAGTTATCTGCCTGTGCGGCGAGGGACCCCTGTGCATACGGCTGTCAGGGAAAAATGGATTAACACGCAACATTCAGTTCCTAGTCTCTAGGGACTTCGTCAGAGATGAAAGCTGGCGAACGCAACAACAACAACAACAACAACAACAATACATGCTCTCCATGATGTGCGATCACTTGCCAGATGTTCCCAGTCATTTTCACTGATGGAGACGTCATTCAGAGATGATTTACAGATATCTCTCGTAGTTTAGGTCTGCCGATTTGTCTTTTTCCATGTATTTGTTCACCATATAGTATTTGCATGGGGATGCGTTTTTCTTCCATTCGCTGGACATGCCCCAGCCATCTTAGTCTTCGACATCTGAGCATCGACATGATTGTTGGGGTCTTAGCACGTTGAAGGACAGTTAAGTTGGTTTTTTTTATCCTGCGATTTCTCTCTCTCTCTCTCCCTCTCTCTGCGATCAAGACTCAATCAGAATAGGATTCCAGACTCTAACATGAAGTCAGCTGTCAGGTTAAGTGTGTTGATCGCCCTCACAGACAGAAGATCACAATTAGAGTCTGCCTGATCCACTCTAATTGAATACCCGTTAAAACGTTGCTCTGAGTTCTGCGCCAGTGGTCCAGTGCATCCGATTTCAGCCAGCATTTTATTCAGGTTTGCTTTCCTTAGCCTTTGATTGTCCCCAATCTTTTTGCAAGGCAGCAGATGATCTTTTCTGTAGGGGGATTCTGCCCTTAGATGGTAGACCCTCCCAGGTTTACGGGCACCATCTGCCCGAGTCACTAGAGGTGACTAACACAGACATGCACACAGCGATACGAGGCATGACTAACACTGACACACATCAATATATATGACACATGACTAACACAAACATGCACATAAAGATATGAAACATGCCTAACATAGACATGCACACACAAAGATATGAGATATAACCAACACAAACATGCACACAAAGATATGAGAAATCACTAAGCCAGACATGCACACACAAAGACATGACTAACACAGATACACACTAAGATATGAGATATGACTAAACACAGACACACATAAAGATATGAGACATGATTAACACGGACACACCAAGATATGTGATATGACCAACATGACACACACCAAGATATGAGCCATGGCCAGCACACACACACACACACTCACACACACACACACACAAGCTAAGATATGAGCCATGGCTAGCCCAGAAACACATCAAGATATGAGCCATGGCTTCACGGAAAAACACCAAGAAATGAACCATGTCCGGCACAGAAACACACTAAGGTATCCATATGCTTGGGTTTGTTGTAGTCGACAGACTCTTCTTAACGTGGGAATCATCGACATACGAGACGCAGGCCCCGATTAATTGTTCATAGGTTTCGTTCAAACAGTTGTCCGGAGATTTGAGAGTGCAGTTTGACATTTGATGTGCATTATTCTGCAGAGACATCGCATGCATATACACAGAATATCATGACGTAAATTTCATCAATCGATGACGTAATTTCAAAAAATAATTGTACACGTCACTGCACGAGAACTTTATAAACACCCTGTACTTTGTCGTTTAATTGTCTTTTTCTTATAGTGGGTACCCGTTATGTGGGCGTAGTCGATGTGTCGTGGTGCTAGTTTACGCTAGAGTAGCGATGTTTACGCCTTTCGGTCCAACCAAACTGCCTTCAGCGTGGGTAGATTTGCGTAACAATTTTGACCCGGACTGCGGTCATTTCTGGCCCACTTTTTTCGATTTGTACAGTCGAACGTTCTTTTTCGTGAGCAAGTGCACGCGGAATCTCTTGTTTTCCGCAGTTTTCCATGAGGGCTAGACATGGAATCTCACTACCCAGAGAGGGCTAGACATGGAATCTCATTACCCAGAGAGGGCTAGACATGGAATCTCATTACCCAGAGAGGACTAGACATGGAATCTCATTACCCAGAGAGGGCTAGACATGGAATCTCATTACCCAGAGAGGGCTAGACATGGAATCTCATTACCCAGAGAGGGCTAGACATGGAATCTCACTACCCAGAGAGGACTAGACACGGAATCTCACTACCCAGAGAGGACTAGACATGGAATCTCACTACCTAGAGAGGACTAGACATGGGATCTCACTACCCAGAGAGGACTAGACATGGAATCTCACTACCTAGAGAGGACTAGACATGGAATCTCACTACCCAGAGAGGACTAGACATGGAATCTCACTACCTAGAGAGGACTAGACATGGAATCTCACTACCTAGAGAGGACTAGACATGGAATCTCACTACCTAGAGAGGACTAGACATGGAATCTCACTACCTAGAGAGGACTAGACATGGAATCTCACTACCTAGAGAGGACTAGACATGGAATCTCACTACCTAGAGAGGACTAGACATGGAATATCACTACCTAGAGAGGACTAGACATGGGTAGACGACGACGCTGATAATTACAATACAGAACATACGTCATCACAAAAAGTCTGTAAATATAAAGACAAACCTCTACCTCATCCTTAATATTCACAAACTTAGAAATGTCTTCTAGATCTTTTGTACACGGACTGCGGAAAGACTAAACGCTGAAGACAAATCATCAGCATCATCAAGTACCGGGCCTGCTGGCGTAGGTGATCATGTCTCTCCACAACTTTCGATCTCGGCAGCTATTTATCATTTCTGTTGTTGACCTTCTGAAAGCCATTCTCTTAAGCTGTCTACAGAATACCACTGTCGTAACTTCTTTGTACAATCATGAATCATGAAGACAAATACCTAAGAAAAGTATTCTGTGCACAATAGAATGAATTCAAGACTAACATAGATAAATAAGAAATGGCCATGCAACCAACGATCTCATCTACAATCAGGAAGAGAAAATGTGGGGTATGTGTTTAGAAGAGACAACAAGAGAATTCTAAAAGAGGCTCTTCTGTGGGAAACATCAGGTTACAGAAAAAGTGGAAGACCTAGAGAGACATTAAAAAGAACACTTATAAGAGAAGCAAAGTTGGCAGGCAGAAACACATTGGATAAGACCGAAGTTCACGTCCTGATGTCCAGCGACGCTGGAAGGATCAAAATCACGATTTTCACAAATGACTAGATTTGTTAATGAAAGAAAGCATTCGGCGGAGTAAACAGAGAACAACTGTGGGAGATACTTACAACATACAGAGTAAACAGAGAACAACTGTGGGAGATACTTACAACATACAGAGTAAACAGAGAACAACTGTGGGAGATATTAACAACATACAGAGTAAACAGAGAACAACTGTGGGAGATACTTACAACATACAGAGTAAACAGAGAACAACTGTGGGAGATACTTACAACATACAGAGTAAACATAGAACAACTGTGGGAGATACTTACAACAAACAGAGAACAACTGTGGGAGATACTTACAACATACAGAGTAAACAGAGAACAACTGTGGGAGATACTTACAACATACAGAGTAAACAGAGAACAACTGTGGGAGATACTAACAACATACAGAGTAAACAGAGAACAACTGTGGGAGATACTTACAACATACAGAGTAAACAGAGAACAACTGTGGGAGATACTTACAACATACAGAGTAAACAGAGAACAACTGTGGGAGATATTAACAACATACAGAGTAAACAGAGAACAACTGTGGGAGATACTTACAACATACAGAGTAAACAGAGAACAACTGTGGGAGATATTAACAACATACAGAGTAAACAGAGAACAACTGTGGGAGATATTAACAATATAAGGAGTAAACCAACACCTAGTCAACCTAATTAATAGTCTCTACATCAACAGCAGCAGGCTACACGGACCACTTCGCAGTTAGATCAGGTGTAGTTATGGTTATGGAAGGCCACGGTATCACTGTAAACGAATTAAAATCCATAATTGCTCAACCGCCGTGCCAGTGGAATCATCCGAATTACTATCTCATCTCCCAAACAAAGAAAGATAACTGTAGTCCCCATCATAGCAGTCACAGCACACGCCAAAAGACATAAAGCGAAACCGCACAGAAAGTGAACACGGCCATCTGTTCTACATCATACAATATCTTCATTCATCGTAAACATTCGGAATATCGAAACACGATCAAAACAGACGAAACAGATCAGGTGTAAGACAGGGGTACGTACTATCTCCACTAATGTTTAATACATACACAGGCTATATAAGCAAGTTAGTCAACCCATCAAAGGCAGAGGAGTCCAACGAGCTTCTATTTGCAGACGATCAGGCACTAACACATGGAGAAATAGAAGACCTACAAGAACACTTAAACAGACTCAAAAGCTTAAGCACAAAATACAACATGAAAATCAACATCAACAAAACAGAAGTCATGAATATCGCAAAAAAAAGAGGAAGAGAACATCAGCATAACTATAGACGACAGACAACTAATGCAAGTAGAGAAATTAAAATATCTAGGAAGTCTAGTCCAAATATTAAGGATAGTAGAGAAGTAACATAAATACTCAAAGAAGAAGTGGAAGACGCCTTGCGCAATATGAAAGCAGGAAAAGCTCCATATAAAGCTTATATAACTAAAGAAGAGATTGAAGCCATGTGTGATTTTGGAATAGAAATAATAACAAAAATATTGAATGATATCTACAACAGCGGATTTATACCAGACGACATGCTCAAATCAACATTCATAGCCCTACCAAAGAAATCAGGTGCGATTGGATGCATTGATCATCGCACAATGAGACTTATGAGTCATATGACTAAGATATTACTAAGAATCATCATGCGAAGAGTGCGAAACAAAATCAGTCTAGAAATTAGCGATGAACAGTGTGGTTTTGTTAGAGATAAAGGAACAAGCAATGCCATTTATATCATAAGATCTTTAGTAGAAAGAGCCATTGAGGTGAAAACATATCTATACCTATGTTTCATAGATTGCACCAAGGCATTTGACAAAGTAAAGAACCAAGAAATAATCAAAATTTTAGAAAGCGTAAATGTAGACAGCAAAGATCTAAGAATAATAAAGAACATGTACTGGCAACAAACAGCGGCCATAAGAACTGGAAACCATTTGGGAATGTTTCAACAAATAAAACAGGGTGTTAGACAAGGTTGTGTGCTGTCACCAGATTTGTTTAATATTTATAGTGAGATTATTTTAAGATCCATAAGGGACATGACTGGAATAACAATTGGAGGTCATAATATAAATAATCTAAGGTATGCTGATGATACAGTCTTAATCGCTAAGAGTAAAAATGAGTTACAAGAAATGTTGGACATTATAGTGAAAGAAAGCAAAAATAAAGGACTCAGCCTTAATAGCAAAAAGACAGAGGTAATGGTAACAACAAAGAAAAAGACATCACCTCATTGCATAATGAAAACAAGTGGAACAATATTAAAACAGGTAAATGTTTTTAAATATTTGGGAACTTTGTTAACCTCAGACGGAAGATGTACAAAAGAGGTGAGATGCAGAATGAAGCAGCTTTCCGAAAAATGAGGAAGATACTATGCAATCCATTTTTGACAATAGAAACAAGAAAAAGAGTTCTTAAATGTTATGTAGAGCCAGTCTTAACATATGGATGTGAATCATAGACAATAGGACAACAGACAAGAAAATCACTGGAGGCTGTAGAAATGTGGTTTTACAGAAGAATGTTGAGAATACCATGGACAGCTAAGAAGAGTAATGAAAATGTTCTGAACGAGGTCAAAGCAAAAAGAGAGCTAATTTTCAATATTAGGAATAAACAATCATCATTTTTTGGCCATGTAATGAGAAGGGAACAGCTAGAATATATTGTAACAACTGGGAAAATTGAGGGACGAAGAGATAGAGGGAAGCAAAGAGAAAAGTTACCAGACAGCTTAAGAGAATGGCTTGGCAGAAGGTCAACAACAGAAATGATAAATAAATGTCGAGATCGAAAGTTGTGGAGAGACATGATCACCTACGCCAGCAGACTTGGCACTTGATGATGATGAGACCGTCTAGTGACAAACGACAATTCACAAACAGCAGAAATATACTCAGGAAACAACAAAACTCGTCAAAATCTTTAGGACGTCTATCACCACTATTGTCCAACAAAGAAATAACTCTAGAGGCAAAACGAGCACTCTACAATACAATCTTCATCCCAACATTGTGCTACCAATGACAGACCTGGACCCTAGATGCAAGAATAATAAGAAAAATAACCTCTACAGAGATGAAATGTGTTAGACGAATGACAGGAAACAGTCTGAGAGATAAGATTAGAAATGCAAAACTGAAAAAAAAGCTAGGAATAATCCCCGCTACAGAATATATAAAGAAACAACAGATAACATTGTTTGGTCACGTGATAAGGTAGTAAGATCAAAACACAACGCAACGAGTTTTAAACGTTGCGAGAACACCAGACCCAAGGGCCGACCACGAAAAGGATGGATAGACCAAATATTAGAAATACTAGGAAACAACATAACACATCAGCCTGCTAAACGTAATCATGAAATGGAAAATACAAGGTAAAAGAGGCAGAGACAGACCAAGACTAACATTGACGAGTAACATCGAAAGATGGACAAAAGACATCTTCTTTGTCTGATATCAACGACAAATCTTTCGATTTGGTTATGGAACAATAACCATAACCATAACCAAATCGAAAGATGGACAAGTCAGCCTATGATAACCCTGCACCATCAAAGCAAGAGATAGAGCAGAGCGGTGTTCCATGGTAGCCAACCTTCGATGCGGAGATGGACAAGTCAGCCTATGACAACCCTGCACCATCAAAGCAAGAGATAGAGCAGAGCGGTGTTCCATGGTAGCCAACCTTCGATGCCGAGTGCATTCAATAAATAAATGAAGATAACATAACAACAGCAGAGGCAAGAAGAAGAGTAAAAGACCGCAAAATTATATCTCACCTCGACGCTGAAAGGTAAACGAGAAAGGAAAGAACTAGAAGAAGAATGACAGTGTAAGGCAAGCAACACAACAACGATTATCAGCGGTGCCATGTGTACGAGCCACACACACAGAAATGGTCAATTAGAAAACCTAAAGGGCGCGATCTGGTTTCTAATTTCTCATGTATAGTGCAAGTCGGTGTAGCAGAACTTCTACCAACCCGTGCAGGTAGTGACGAGCAAATATCACGAGTACCCGGGGCATGGTTCCAGCTGTCTTGGACTTAATAGGCATCGGGTCAGGGGCGTAGCTATGGTGGATTTGTGCAGGCTCTCACTTTGGTTGATGGTATTTTGTCTGAGATTTCCGCTAGGGGGAATAAAGGGAGATAAGGATTTGGAATATGGTCTACATCCACTAATAAACGTGATGTATTCCATCAGTGGTAAAGCTTTTTCGGACAATCTGAGGAGATGGCCAGACCATTTTATTTGTGTTTCGTACAGATTGCCTCGGTGCAGACATGTGTCTTTATGTACTCACTGCTCTCTTTGTCTGACATTCTCACTCATGTCCCTTTCACCAGACATCTCCTTTGTCTGATATTCTCACTCATCTCCCTCTCGCCTCAGATATCTCCTTTGTCAGACATTCTCACTCATGTCCCTCTCACCAGACATCTCCTTTGTCTGATATTCTCACTCATCTACCTCTCGCCTCAGACATCTTTGTCTGATATTCTCACTCATCTCCCTCTCGCCTCAGACATCTCCTTTGTCTGATATTCTCACTCATCTCCCTCTCGCCTCAGACATCTACTTTGTCTGATATTCTCACTCATCTCCCTCTCGTTTCAGACATCTCCTTTGTCTGATATTCTCACTCATCTCCCTCTCGCCTCAGACATCTCCTTTGTCTGATATTCTCACTCATCTCCCTCTCGCCTCAGACATCTCCTTTGTCTGATATTCTCACTCATCTCCCTCTCGTTTCAGACATCTCCTTTGTCTGATATTCTCACTCATCTCCCTCTCGCGTCAGACATCTCCTTTGTCTGATATTCTCACTCATCTCCCTCTCGCCTCAGACATCTCCTTTGTCTGATATTCTCACTCATCTCCCTCTCGCGTCAGACATCTCCTTTGTCTGATATTCTCACTCATCTCCCTCTCGTTTCAGACATCTCCTTTGTCTGATATTCTCACTCATCTCCCTCTCGCGTCAGACATCTCCTTTGTCTGATATTCTCACTCATCTCCCTCTCGCCTCAGACATCTCCTTTGTCTGATATTCTCACTCATCTCCCTCTCGCGTCAGACATCTCCTTTCTGTAGTGATCGGTTTAAGCTTGTGATTCGCCGCAAAGGTCAAAGGTTGACAATGACATCACGGGATAGATATCAATATACTCTGTTGTTAGTGTTTCTTGGTGTCTGACGATATTGCTTGATGTCGTAGGTGATCATTGTCCCAATACCTAGTTCGCCCTATTACATTTGGCATCGTTATCTTTATGAATCCTTCCATTTTCTATATTGCATCGTCATCATCGAGTGCCGTCTCCACATCGAAAGTTAGCTACCATGGAGCACCATTCCGCTCAGCCTCTTGCTTTGGTGGTGCAGGTAGTCATGGGCTGTCTTGTCCATTTTTTGATGTTATGCGTCCATGTTAGTCTTGGTCTGCCTCTGCCTCTTTTACCTATTATTTTCCCCTCCAGGATTACTTTTAGTAGGCAGCTGTGTCTTTTAACATGCCCCAAAAATATCATTTGTCTTGTGTGTATTGTATTTAGTAACACCCTTTTTATTTTTAGTTGCTTTAAGACTTCATCGTTAGTTTTCTTTTCTTCCCATTTTCTAAAAAATCCACATTTCAAAGGCTTCAATTCTCTGTTCTGTTTTCTTGTCTAATGTCCACGTTTCTGCACCATACAGGAGTGTAAAGAACATATAACATTTTGCTTTACTTAGTTTTAGTCCTGTTGTTATTTGTTTTGATGTAAGTATATTCTTCATGACATTAAAATTACTGTTTTCCATTCCTATTCTTTTGTTTATTTCAGTTGTACATTTTCCATCACTGGTTATAGTATGCCCAAGGTAGTTGTAGCTCTTAACTGTCTCCAGGTCCATTCTTTCAACTTTGATAACCTCTTGTAGGTTTTGAGTGGTATCTATGTTTTTGATCATAATGTTAGTCTTTTTTTATATTCATATCTAATCCATATTTGTTGCTTGTCATGTTTTTTTTTCATTAAGTAATTGTTGTAGATCTTCAGTATTTTGTGCTAATAATACAGTCTCATTAGCATATCTTAGGTTATATTATTGATTATCTTTCCATTAATGTTTAGGCCTGGCATCTCTATAATGTTTTTAAAGATTTGCTCAGTGTATAGATTGAACAAGCTTGGTGGCAGGATGCATCCTAGTCTTACTCCTCTTTTTATATCAAAGATGCAGAGTTTTCTTTGTTACACTTAGTGCATTCAGAAAGTAATGCATCACATCAGTTTTCATGTGATCCGCTATTTAAATAAGTATACAATTTGTACACAGCATATATGGATACCTAGGAACTCTAGTGACAAACGATAGTTCTCAAACAGCAGAGATAGACTCAAGATGCATCAAAACTTGTCAAATCATCGGACAGTTATCACCACTATTGTCCAACAAGGAAATAACTCTGGAGGCAAAACGAGCACTATACAATACAATCTTCATTCCAACGGTGTGCTACCAATGCCAGACCTGGACCCTAGATGGAAGAACAATAAGATAAATAATCTCTACTGAGATGAAATGTGTTAGACGAATGACAGGAAACAGTCTGAGAGATAAGATCAAAAATGAAGAACTGAGAAAAAAGCTAGGAATAGCCCCTGCCATAGAACATATAAGGAAACAACAGATAAAATGGTTTGGCCACGTGACAAGGCAGAAAGATCAAAACACAACACAACGAGCCTTCAATAAACGTTGCGAGAACAGCAGACCCAAGGGTCGACCACGAAAAAGATGGATCGACGGAATACTAGAAGTACTATCAAACATAACAGCAGCAGAGGAACAGAAGAGTACAAGACCGCAAATTATATCTCCCCTCGACGCTGTAAGGCAAATGAGAAGGGAAAGAAGACGAAGAAGAATATATGAAAATGTCATGTAAACATTGGTATCGTTGAACATAATCTCCGTACAGCATTACGTCAGCGCGCAACAAGTGTATGTATTCCTGGCCTGTAGCAGTCTTTGTCTTGATTGTGCAGCCATTTCTTCGCTGCATGAATCACTCCTTCGCTGCATGAATCACTCCTTCGCTGCATGAATCACTCCTTTCGCTGCATGAATAACTCCTTTCGCTGCATGAATCACTCCTTCGCTGCATGAATCACTCCTTCGCTGCATGAATCACTCCTTCGCTGCATGAACAACTCCTTCGCTGCATGAATCACTCCTTCGCTGCATGAACCACTCCTTCATCATCTTCAAGCCTTGTTCCATGGAGGCCATCTTTAAGTGGACCAAAGAGATGGAAATCAGAGGGTGCCAAATTAGGGCTGTATGGTGGATGGGGGAGTACAGTGCAACCCAAACTGGTGATTGCTTCCCGTGTTGCCAGACTTGTGTGAGGGCGCGCATTGTCGTGAAGGAGAAGTAGGTTTGCTGGATTCTTGTGAGGCCGAATTCTGCGAAAATTTTGTGTTTTTTTTCAATGTCTTAATGTAAGCTTAATATTACTCAGAATCATCATGAGACGTGTAAGAAACAAAATAAAACCAGAAAAAAGTGAGGAACGATGTGGATTTGTGCAAGAAAAGGGCACCAATAATGCAGTATACATCTTAAGAACATTGATAGAAAGTGCTATAGAAGTAAAGAAAGATCTATATATGTGCTTTATAGACTACACAAAATCATTTGACAAAGTAAAGTATGTGGAAATAATCAATATGCTGAAGAAATTAAACATTGATGGCTAGGATCTGTGAATCATAAAAAACATGTACTGGCAACAAACAGCAGCTATACGAATTAACAACCAAACAGGACAATTCCAATAAATAAAAATCTGTCACCGGATTTGTTTTCACTTTACAGCGGACATATTATGAGATCAATAGTAGTCAAAAAAGGAATTGAAGTCAACGGTCACAATATAAATAATTTGCGATATGCGGATGACACAGTCTTAATAGCAGAGACAGAGAACGAACTACAAGAAATGATAGACATAATAGTAGAAGAAAGCAACAAGAAAGGTCTCAGCCTGAATAGTAAGAAAACATAAGTATTGGTTATATCACAGAAACAATCACCACCATCATGCAGCATACAAATAAACACGACAAATCTGAAACAAGTGCAACGTTTCAAATACTTGGGCACAGTGATAACATCAGATGGAAGATGCAACACAGAAATAAAAAGCAGAATAGCTCAGGCCAAAATAGCATTTCAGAAAATGAAAAGTATCTGATGGAACAAATCTATGTCAATAGAAGTGAGAAAGAGAGTTCATCGGTGCTATATATATAGAACTAATTCTGGCCTATGGAAGCGAATCATGGACAGTAGACAAACAAATGAAAAGACGATTAGAGGCCACAGAGATGGAATTTCTCAGAAGAATGTTGAAAGTTCCCTGGACAGATAAAAAGACCAATGAGGAAGTTCTCAATGAGGCCAACACAAAAAGGGAACTCTTAAAAAACATCAGAAAGAAACAATCAACATTTTTCGGGCATATCATGAGAAGAGGAAAGTTGGAATACTTGGTTACAACTGGCAAAATAGAAAGAAAGAGAGATCGCGGACGACAAAGAGAGAAAATACTGGATAGCTTGATGGCATGGCATGGAATAAAGTCAACAACAGAACTGATACGATGCACTGTAGATAGAAGATTGTGGAAGGACATGATCGCCTACACCAACCGGTATGACACATGATGATGATAATGTACGCTTGCGAATTGATTGTCTCCCCTCTGGGCACGACATCCACAAGAATCACACCTTCAATGTCGCAGAAGACAGTGACCATGAACTTTCCAGCTGAAGGAGATGTCTTGAATTTCTTTCTTCGTGGTGGGTGCTGATGATGCCACTTCATTAACTGTCTTATTGTCTCTGGTTCAAAATGACAAGCCCAGGTTACGTCCCCTGGAACAATGTTAGCCAAAAAGTTCTCTCCATCAACATTGAAACGCTCCAACAGTTCAGAAAGCATTTCTTTTCATTGCAGCCGGTGCTCATTTGTGAGATTTTGTGGAACCCACCAAACACAAACCTTAGAAAATTCGAGAGTTTTTATAATTACATTTGCACTACCAATGCTGACTGGCAGCTTTAAGGCCAATTGTTGAGTAGTGATGCGCCTATCAGCAAGAATAATGCCCTCAGCGCATTTCAACATATCTGAATTGGTGGCTCTGGTAGACCATCCACAGGGCGGCCGATCAAGAAGCTCCGTATCTCCGCTTTCCGATTCTTTTATTCTCTGAACCCAGAGACTTATTGTGCTCCTGTCGACTGCAAAACTTCCATACACATCACATAGGTGCTTGTGAATGTTCACAAAACTTCCATACACATCACATAGGTGCTTGTGAATGTTCACAAAACTTCCATACACATCACATAGGTGCTTGTGAATGTTCACAAAACTTCCATACACATCACATAGGTGCTTGTGAATGTTCACAAAACTTCCATACACATCACATAGGTGCTTGTGAATGTTCACAAAACTTCCATACACATCACATAGGTGCTTGTGAATGTTCACAAAACTTCCATACACATCACATAGGTGCTTGTGAATGTTCACAACAGTTTCCTTCTCTAAAACGAGAAATTCTTTCACAATTCTTCTACTTCTTTCCTTCCTCATCTGCCTTTCAGCGTCGAGGGGAGATATAATTTGCGGTCTTTTGCTCTTCTGTTCGCCTCTGCTGCTGTTATGTTTCCTAGTGCTTCTAATATTCCATCGACCCATCTTTTTCGTGGTCGACCCTTGGGTCTGGTGTTCTCACAACGTTTGTCGAAGGCTCGTTGTGTTGTGTTTTGTTCTTTCTGCCTTGTCACGTGGCCAAACGATTTTATCTGTTGTTTCCTTATATATTCTATGGCGTAGGCTATTCCTAGCTTTTCTCTCAGTTCTTCATTTATGATCTTATCTCCCAGACTGTTTCCTGTCATTCGTCTAACACATTTCATCTCTGTAGAGGTTTTTTTTCTTATTGTTCTTGCATCTAGGGTCCAGGTCTGGCATTGGTAGCACAACGTTGGGATGAAGATTGTATTGTATAGTGCTCGTTTTGCCTCCAGATTTATTTCCTTGTTGGACAATAGTGGTGATAACTGTCCGATGATTCGACAAGCTTTGTCGCACCTTGATTCTATCTCTGCTGTTTGAGAATTATCGTTTGTCATTAGACTTCCTAGGTATTTGAATTCCTCTACTTGATTTAGTTGAGAATCACAATTCGCTGCTTATAACGCAAGTTACAAACATGCTCCACTTAAACGGTTTAGTGCAGTCGTATTATTTTGCCAATTACAGTGCAAATTTGGTGCACACAATCGACATATGTCATATTTAACGTGCGCAAAATTGTATGTTTCTTTGTTTATTATAAGGTGAGAAAATGGATGTGGTTTATTACCCTTTGAACGCCCCTAGTGTTTTATTATTGCTGTTTTCTTCATGTATAAATTACATTGAGTTATTGAGTTATTTGCGGGTCATCATCATTGCACTCCGAACATGTCCATAGGTGCTCAGATCCCCTCCTCAGCAATTCCCTCAGTGTCCAGCGACTGACGACTCCAGTTCTATGTTGGTTGATAAGTCTTCTTACACGGCCACTAAGTGTCTCATTTCTGGCTGTGTCCATCTTAACTCCCATTTCCATGATCCGAAGAAGTGACGTGGATCTGTGTTTGTCGAAGTTCTGTGCTCTTCCCACATCTCGGAGGACATTGATGATGTCCGCCCGATCCATTGGTTGCCCGTCCTCAACGACGGCGTAGCTAGCCAACCTGTCCGCTCTTTCATTTCCCCGTACTCCCGCATGTCCAGGGACATAGACAAAGGTGACCTTACGTGTTTTGGATTTCTGCAACGACTCTACCCATTGCATGCGTACAGAGCCCGCCTCCACTTTTTTTTAATCATGCTCATCGAATCACTCAGTATACATGCGTGGGTGTAGTATTGTGACTAACGATTTGAATGCCTTGGTCACTGCCATCGCCTCCATTGTCATGCTACTCGTGGTCACGACGTATGCACCACTGTCTTCGTAGACTATTCTGCATGCCGAGCGTGATGCAAATGCCCATGCATTTCTTTGGTGTCGTCTTACAGATCCGTCTGTATAGATGACTGCATCTTTCTCATCGGTGTTATCGCAGATGAGACCGTTGACTTCGGCATTAACCACGACCGGATTCTGGTCCCTACTTTTCCTGTTGAGTGGGACAATACACGAGAAGGTCCCCTTGAATGACGTAGGCACCGGTATCCACTCCTCAACAACGCTGATATTGGTAAGCCCACAGACCTGTTTGATGACATCTTCTGCTCGGCCCACCCATGATTTGCCTCTTTTTAGCCTGGCACCTTTCCCTGTGTTGAGCATTCGGTGCAATGGATGCTCTGTATCTGTACTAATCTTCAGGTATGCTCGTGCTCTCCAGATCTTGATTCTGTCATCCATGGTTGGAAAGTCAAGAAGATACCTCATTGCTACACAGGGAGTGTCCCTCGTACATCCCAGGATAATGCGCATGGCTTCATTTTGTATTTTCTCCAGCCTATCAATTTGAGTCGTACTGACAGTAAGAATTACCAGGGCATACTCGATTGGTGCGAGGACTAATCCCTGGAACAGAAGAGTAAGTAGCCTCTGCTCGATATTGGCAGCTGCCATGACCTTCAATGCGGCTAATCCTTTGCTGGATTTTGTTATCACATGGTCGACGTGGTCCCGAAAACACAGGCTGCGATCAAACTTAACTCCGAGGTATGTCATCAACTTGTCCCTGGTCACCTCATCAGCTCCCATTCGTACTACCGGTGTGGTCGTATGAACGATATGATTGTTAAGGGAGAACCATGAAACTGATGCTTTACTAGGATTAACTAAGGCACCTGAAATCCCACACCAGGAAGAAATGCGATCGAGTTCGTCTTGCATTGTGGAGGCGATTCCCCGTCTGTTTTTTCCCTGTCGATATACCAGAATATCATCAGCAAAAGTCATAGTTCTTCCCCTCCCATCCAGCTGTTGATCCGTGATCGTTAGTGTGTACACGTTAAATAGAACGTTAAATAGAATAAATTACATATTAGTCATATGTCTTCTATAATTATGTCTCTAAATGTTAAACTTTGATACTTCTTTAAGGTCTTTATTTTTAAATGTTATATTTGTATTCTTCACTAATATTCATTCTATTGAGCTTTACATTTCACCTTTTAATAAAATTCAAGTTATTTACTTATTAGTTTAAACTCATAGAAGTGTTTTGTATTATTTCTTTCAACTCACAGAAATGTTTTGTATTATTTCTGTCAACTGACAGAAGTGTCGGAGCTATTCCTTATAACTATAATTGTATTTGCCAACAAAATAAACGTGCATTTTGACATGCGGTAATTATAAAGCCTTCTTGTACTTACCTCGCAAAGAGCGCCCAGGGCCCAAAACAAAATAAAATAAAAGGATGTCCAGACGCCACTGGAACATATCCCTTAAACAGCTCGTGCATCCTGGTTCGAAGGTCCAGATTGGAAACCGGAAGTCACCAAGAAATTGGCGGAGATGGCTTTTACGTATCACGTGACAGAATTTGCGTATAACGTGGCCCAGTATGGAGATCATGTAGCCAATGAATGTGACTAAGATGAATCCATTTTGGTTTCCACTGATGAAGATGTCCATCCAAATCAGGCATGTTATTCTGTCTTTATGTGCATTGTTTTGGATCAAAGCAGATAATTGCTTCCAATTTACGGTCAGTTTTGTGTTGAAAGACCTTAACTGCTGTTTTAATTCCGTTATGTTTAAATGGTTTATGTTGTGTTTAAATGGTTTATGTTGTGTTTAAATGGTTTATGTTTGGTTTAAATGGTTTATATTGTGCTTAAATGGTTTATGTTGTGTTTAAATGGTTTATGTTGTGTTTAAATGGTTTATGTTTGGTTTAAATGGTTTATATTGTGCTTAAATGGTTTATGTTGTGTTTAAATGGTTTATGTTTGGTTTAAATGGTTTATGTTGTGTTTAAATGGTTTATGTTTGGTTTAAATGGTTTATATTGTGCTTAAATGGTTTATGTTGTGTTTAAATGGTTTATGTTGTGTTTAAATGGTTTATGTTTGGTTTAAATGGTTTATATTGTGCTTAAATGGTTTATGTTGTGTTTAAATGGTTTATGTTTGGTTTAAATGGTTTATGTTGTGTTTAAATGGTTTATGTTGTGTTTAAATGGTTTATGTTTGGTTTAAATGGTTTATATTGTGCTTAAATGGTTTATGTTGTGTTTAAATGGTTTATGTTTGGTTTAAATGGTTTATGTTGTGTTTAAATGGTTTATGTTGTGTTTAAATGGTTTATGTTGTGTTTAAATGGTTTATGTTGTGTTTAAATGGTTTATGTTGTGCTTAAATGGTTTGTGCTGTGTTTAAATGGGTTATGTTGTGTTTAAATGGTTTGTGCTGTGTTTAAATGGTTTATGTTGTGCTTAAATGGTTTGTGCTGTGTTTAAATGGGTTATGTTGTGTTTAAATGGTTTATGTTGTGTTTAAATGGTTTATGTTTGGTTTAAATGGTTTATATTGTGCTTAAATGGTTTATGTTGTGTTTAAATGGTTTATGTTTGGTTTAAATGGTTTATGTTGTGTTTAAATGGTTTATGTTGTGTTTAAATGGTTTATGTTGTGTTTAAATGGTTTATGTTGTGTTTAAATGGTTTATGTTGTGCTTAAATGGTTCGTGCTGTGTTCAAATGGGTTATGTTGTGTTTAAATGGTTTGTGCTGTGTTTAAATGGTTTATGTTGTGCTTTAATGGTTTGTGCTGTGTTTAAATGGGTTATGTTGTGTTTAAATGGTTTGTGCTGTGTTTAAATGGGTTATGTTGTGTTTAAATGGTTTATGTTGTGTTTAAATGGTTTATGTTGTGCTTAAATGGTTTGTGCTGTGTTTAAATGGGTTATGTTGTGTTTAAATGGTTTGTGCTGTGTTTAAATGGGTTATGTTGTGTATAAATGGGTTATGTTGTGTTTAAATGGGTTATGTTGTGTTTAAATGGGTTATGTTGTGTATAAATGGGTTATGTTGTGTATAAATGGGTTATGTTGTGTTTAAATGGTTTGTGCTGTGTTTAAATGGGTTATGTTGTGTATAAATGGGTTATGTTGTGTATAAATGGGTTATCTTGTGTTTAAATGGTTTGTGCTGTGTTTAAGTGGGTTATGTTGTGTATAAATGGGTTATGTTGTGTATAAATGGGTTATGTTGTGTTTAAATGGTTTGTGTCATGTTTAAGTTGGTTATGTTTGTTTTTAAATGGGTTATGTTTTGTTTAAATGGTTTGTGGTGTGTTTAAATGGGTTATATTGTATTTAAATGGTTTGTGGTGTGTTTAAATGGGCCAAGCTGTGTTTAAATGGGTTATGTTGTGTTTAAGCAGTTTGTTGTGTGTTTAAATGGTTTGTGTTATGTTTAAGTTGGTTATGTTGTGCTTAAATGGGTTGTCTTGTGTTTAAATGGTTTGTTTTGTATTTAAATGGGTTGTGTTGTGTTTAGATGGTTTGAGTTGTGTTTAACTGGTTTGTATTTGTGTTTAGATTATATTATCTGAATTCATATCAACCTACATTATAGAAATGTTTCGCATATTTTCTCTTCTTATCCTTACTCAGAAATTGAAAAGAAAATCAATCTGTGGCCAGTACGGAGATCTTGTATAGATGAGAGATACGATCCTCTGCTCTATATAGATGAGAGATACGATCCTCTGCTCTATATAGATGAGAGATACGATCCTCTGCTCTATGTTCTCCCAGACATCGCGTGATATCCAGGGCAATGCCGTCAGGCACTAAAACATGGACAAACAGAAAACCTACAAAAAGACTAAAATAAATTTAACAACACAAGCACACAATGCAACATAAAAATCAACACCAGCAAGACATAAATTATGAACATTGCAAAAGATAAATAGAACATCAACATAGCGATAGACGGCAGACAACTAAAACAAGTAGAGGAATTTAAATACCTAGGAAGTCTAGTAATAAACGACAATTCATAAACAGCAGAGATAGACACAGACCGTAGACTATTCAAATCAAACGTACTATCAACCCTTACGTATGCATGTGAGAGCTGGAAAACAACAAGAGACATAGAAACAAAGTTGAATGCATTCCTAAAAAAAATGTCTAAGGAAAATACTTGGTATGGTGTAGAACGAATTCAAAACAAACGAGGAAATTAGAGAAATCGCCAATCAACCACTAATATCTTCAGTAATCGAGAAAAGACGATGGTCATATGTTGGACATGTGATGAGAAGAGATAATAACCGAATAGCAAAGCAAGCCCTCATGTGGGAAACAACAGGTAACAGGAAAAGAGGCCGACCCAGAGAGACACTGAGAAGAACATTGATGAGAGAGGCAAGAGCAGCAGGCATCGGCTCCCTCAATGAGATAGAGTTGCTGACACAGAACAGAGACAAATGGCGAGATTTGATAAAATACCTTTACAAGGATTGAAAACTGCTAGAACAAAAATTTAGATAAGAGAAAGAGTATCTGACTATATGCCCTATGGGCCGGCTACGGCTCGAAATATCAAAAGAAAAGAATATAATAGACCCCAGATGTAACAAAGCTTGTCAAATCATTGGACAAATGTCACCAATGCCGCCCAACAAGGAAATAACATGTTATCTACCACTCATAAAAATCGAAACACTACAGGCAGACAACTCAAACATATCTTTACTTATGTTCTTCTTTCTTCTTAGATTTCACCTGTTATATGGTCGTAGGTTTGCTGTGTCGCTAGTTTTACGTCGCGACGCGGTTTCAGCGCCCTTCGGTCTGACACATTCGTTTTCGGCAGAAATAAATTTGCTTCATAATGTTGCCTGTTTGTTCTTGTCATAATGTTGCCTGTTTGTTCTTGTCATAATGTTGCCTGTTTGTTCTTGTCATAATGTTGCCTGTTTGTTCTTGTCATAATGTTGCCTGTTTGTTCTTGTCATAATGTTGCCTGTTTGTTCTTGTCATAATGTTACCTGTTTGTTCTTGTCATAATGTTACCTGTTTGTTCTTGTCATAATGTTGCCTGGCCGGCGTCATATTTTGGGTTAGTCTTTTTAACTTTTAGCAGCAAGAATTTTTGAATGATCACGTGGGACTACGTGTTTATCATCATTGTCTGATAGGGCTAGACATCGAATCTATAGACCAGGGGACAAGAACAAACGGTAAAAATATGACGAGCAAATAAACAGTCAACATTATGACAAGAGCAAACAGGCAACATTATGACGAGCATATAAACAAACAACATTATGACAAGAACAAACAGGTAACATTATGACGAGCATATAAACAGTCAACATTATGACAAGAACAAACAGGCAAGATTATGACAAGAACAAACAGGTAACATTATGACAAAAAAACAGCCGGTAGCATTTTGACAAGAACACACAGGCAACTTTATGACAAAAACAAACGGTAACATTATGACAAGAACAAACAGGTAACATTATGACAAGAACAAACAGGTAACATTATGACAAGAACAAACAGGCAACATTATGACAAGAACAAAAAGGTAACATTATGACAAGAACAAACAGGCAACATTATGACAAGAACAAACAGGTAACAGTATGACAAGAACAAACAGGCAACATTATGACAAGAACAAACAGGTAACATAATGACAAGAACAAACATGCAACATTATGACAAGAACAGACAGGTAACATTATGACAAGAACAAACAGGTAACATTGTGACAAAAACAAACAGGTAACATTATGACAAGAACAAACATGCAACATTATGACAAGAACAAACAGGTAACATTGTGACAAGAACAAACAGGTAACATTATGACAAGAACAAACAGGTAACATTATGACAAGAACAAACAGGTAACATTATGACAAGAACAAACAGGTAACATTATGACAAGAACAAACAGGTAACATTATGACAAGAACAAACAGGTAACATAATGACAAGAACAAACATGCAACATTATGACAAGAACAGACAGGTAACATTATGACAAGAACAAACAGGTAACATTATGACAAGAACAAACAGGTAACATTATGACAAGAACAAACAGGTAACATTATGACAAGAACAAACAGGTAACATTATGACAAGAACAAACATGCAACATTATGACAAGAACAGACAGGTAACATTGTGACAAAAACAAACAGGTAACATTATGACAAGAACAAACATGCAACATTATGACAAGAACAAACAGGTAACATTGTGACAAGAACAAACAGGTAACATTATGACAAGAACAAACAGGTAACATTATGACAAGAACAAACAGGTAACATTATGACAAGAACAAACAGGTAACATTATGACAAGAACAAACAGGTAACATTATGACAAGAACAAACAGGTAACATTATGACAAGAACAAACAGGTAATATTACGACAAGAACAAACAAGTAACATTATCACAAGAACAAACAGGTAACATAATGACAAAAACAAACAGGCAACATTATGACAAGAACAAACAGGCAACAGTAATGACAAGAATAAACAGGCAACAATAATGACAAGAAACACAACACACAATCATGGAACACATTTTTTGTTTAAACTTTAACCGTTAACAGCACCAGAAGTTACAAGGAAAAAAAAAAACGACATCAAGTAATGGCAGAAGCCATTTTTTTATAACGAAAAAAAAAACCATACACACACACAGCGCAGGATGAAAACACTAACAAAACTGCTTTAATGCCAGTACACTTTTGTCCAAATAAGTTGGTCACATCGCGAGACGCGCCAAATAGGTGCACCTGTCTCACCGATTGTCAGCGGTCGCCTGCTCCATTATGCCCAGGTCTGTATGGGCACGCGACAAGCGCACGAGCCAAACACGAGCGCTCTGGTATACACACGACACACACACATACACACAGAATAGCAACATGTCTTGCCGGGTGAAAAGAAATCAAAAAGAATTGTCCACATCGCTTTAAAAAAAATTTCCTGAGAAAGGATTCTTGATTTCTATAGCGCCTTGTATGAATTGTATTCTTGTTTCATCACGCATTTCTTTGTGTAGTTCCCTTCTGTAAAACGAGACTTTACATCTCCCGGCCCTTTCGTCCGTTGGCGTTCTTCGTCTTTTCATCATCGGGCACAAATTATACCTTGTGAGTTCTGTTTGCGTAACAATGGATGCTGTGTCAACATGAGGCAAATCGGATCGCAGACTGGATCAGGTGTCAGCTAACTCGGGTTAACATTCATGCCTTGTGGTTAGCTGTTGGGTAACTCTTAGAAACACAGGCAGGAGAACACATTTCTTCTTTTTTTCTTCTTTTTTTCTTCTTCTTCTATTTCTTCTTCATCGTTTTCTTCTTCTTCCTCTTTATCTTCTTCTTCTTCTTCTTCCTCTTCTTTTGTTTCCTTCTTCCTCCTCTTTTGTTTCCTTCTTCCTCTTCTTTTGTTTCCTTCTTCCTCTTCTTTTGTTTCCTTCTTCCTCTTCTTTTGTTTCCTTCTTCCTCTTCTTTTTTCTTCTTTTTTTTTGCTTCATCTTTTCTTCCTCTTCTTCTTATACCTTCCTCTTCTTTTTTCCTTCTTCTTCTTCTTAATTGTTTTCCCCTTCTTCTTTTTCTGCCTCTTCTTTTTTTTTCTTCTTCCTCTTCTTCTTTTTATTGCTTCATTTTTTCTTCCTCTTCCTTTTCTTTTATCTTCATCTTCTTCTTCTTCTTCTTCTTCTTATTCTTCTTCTCTTCCTCTTCTGCTTCTCTTTCTTCTCCTTTTTCTTCTTTTTTCTTATTGTTCTTCTTCTTCTTCTTTTTCCTCTTATTTTCTTCTTCTTCTTTTTTCCTATTCTTCTTCTTTTTCCTGTTCTTTTCTACTTCATCTTCTTTTTCCTCTTCTTTTCTTCTTCTTCTACTTTTTCTTCTTTTACTTCTTCTCTTTTTCCTTTTCTTTCTCTTCTTTTCCTCTTGTTTTTCTTCCTCTTCTTCTTCCTCTTCTTATTTTTCCCTCTGCTTTTTCCTCTTCTTTTCTTCCTCTTCTTCGTCTTCTTCCTCTTCTTTTCCCTCTTCTTTTCCTCTTTTTTTTTCTTCTGCTTGTTTTCTTCTGCCTCTTCTTTTTCCTCTTCTTTTCTTTACCTTCCTCTTGTTTTCTTCTTCTACTTTTACTTTTTTCTTCTTCTTCTTCTTAATTTTACTTCGTCTACTTCTTCTACTTCTTCTTCCGGACTACTGTGTGGTTTAGAGGCCTGCTCCTGTACAAAAAGGGCCCGGGTTTGAATCCCGCCATAGGAGATTATTCCATCGAATGCGTGGTTTCTTCACTGCTCCCCGGCCTCCATATAGTCAGTTCCGGTGTATAGCCCACGCTGATAATGGCGGGAAACAGAATGTGCACTCTGTGCAGCTTATAGAAACCCTCGGCAGTTGGAAATGGAAATGAGTAAGCTAGAAGCAGTCGCCGCCAGGGCAATATTTCAAGTGAAATCTATCGTCAAAACTCTTTATAAAGTACCTCAGAAAATATCTACCTGACTGGCGATGGACGCATAGGCACAATACCTGCTGATGTGAGAGAAGAGGAAACCTTTAACTCTAGACTTACTTCATTAAAACTTCGCAATCTCTTCTGTTTTCTTCTGTTTTCTTTTAGCTATCCCTGTCTACTTTCTTATCTACGTTTGTTCTTCTTTCTATTCTCTTTGGTCTTCTTCTCATCCGTCTTCTATTCATTCGTATTTTCTTTTGTCTCTTTCTTTTTCTTGTTATCTTTTTTCTTTTGTTCCTTTGTTTCTCGACTTTTAACTTCATTCTTTTCTTCCTCGCATACCCCCTCCCCCCCCCCCCTAATTCTAAATTGTGTATATCTCCTTTACCACGACTACTGCTACATTTGTTACCGTTACTACTGATGCGTGGTCGTGCAGCTAAAACCACTGTTCCGCTGGCTGAAAAGCTGACGTACGGTGTTCGAAGCCCGCGGTAGATAGAAAGGATTTTTTCTATCGGGGGTGAAATAAAAATCCTGAGTCGCACACGTCGTGGCGACTGCTTGATCAAGCGGCCTTTATCCCTCTGGTTCTATCGTTGCCCCCCCCCCCCCCCGACATACACCAGCAATGGTACTATGTGTCGTAAAGATAGTTTTTTTTTAACTACAGATCCAACTACTACAGATACAACTACTACTGGTACAACTAATACTGGTACAACTACTACTGTTACTGCTGTTACTGCTTTTACAACTAATACTGTTACTGCTTTTACAACTACTACTGTTACTGCTGTACCAACTACTACTGTTACTGCTGTACCAACTAATACTGTTACTGCTTTTACAACTACTACTGTTACTGCTGTACCAACTACTACTGTTACTGCTTTTACAGCTACTAATGTTACAACTACTACTGTTACAACTACTACTGTTACTGTTACAACTACTACAATTTTAACTACTACTGTTACTGTTACAACTACTACTGATACAACTACTAATGTTACAACTACTACTGTTACAACTACTACTGTTACAACTACTAATGTTACAACTACTACTGTTACTGCTGTTACAACTACTAATGTTACAATTACTAATGTTACAACTACTACTGTTACAACTACTACTGTTACAACTACTACTGTTACAACTACTAATGTTACAACTACTACTGTTACAACTACTACTGTTACAACTACTAATGTTACAACTACTACTGTTACTGCTGTTACAACTACTAATGTTACAATTACTACTGTTACAAACTACTACTGTTACAACTACTACTGTTACTGTTACAACTACTACTGTTACAACTACTACTGTTACTGTTACAACTACTACTGTTACAACTACTACTGTTACTGTTACAACTGCTACTGTTACAATTACTACTGTTACAACTACTACTGTTACAACTACTACTGTTACAACTACTACTGTTACTGCTGTTACACCTACTACTGTTACAACTACTAATGTTACAACTACTACTGTTACAACTACTAATGTTACAACTACTACTGTTACAACTAATACTGTTACAACTACTACTGTTACAACTAATACTGTTACTGCTGTTACAACTACTAATGTTACAATTACTACTGTTACAACGACTACTGTTAAAACTACTGCTGTTATAATTACTACTGTTACTACAACTAATACTATCACTTCTGTCATCACTCTACCACTACAAACAGTGCTGTTGCTATCATGACTACCAGTAATATTGCTACTACTACTACCACTACTATTGCTACATTACTACCACTACTATTGCTACATTTACTACCACTACTATTGCTACATTTACTACCACTACTATTGCTACATCTACTACCACTTCTATTGCTGCATTTACTACCACTACTATTGCTACATTTACTACCACTACTATTGCTACATTTACTAACACTACTATTGCTACATCTACTACCACTACTATTGCTACATCTACTACCACTACTATTGCTACATTTACTACCACTACTATTGCTACATCTACTACCACTTCCATTGCTACATCTACTACATCCACTACCACCACTATTGCTACATCTACTATCACTACTATTGCTACATTTACTACCACTTCTATTGCTACATTTACTACCACTACTATTGCTACATCTACAACCACTTCTATTGCTACATTTACTACCACTACTATTGCTACATTTACTACCACTACTATTGCTATATCTACTACCACTACTATTGCTACATTTACTACCACTACTATTGCTACATTTACTACCACTACTATTGCTACATTTACTACCACTTCTATTGCTACATCTACTACCACTACTATTGCTACATCTACTACCACTACTTTTGCTATATCTACTACCACTACTATTGCTACATTTACTACCACTACTATTGCTACATTTACTACCACTACTATTGCTACATTTACTACCACTACTATTGCTACATCTACTACCACTTCTATTGCTGCATTTACTACCACTACTATTGCTACATTTACTACCACTACTATTGCTACATTTACTACCACTACTATTGCTACATCTACTACCACTTCTATTGCTACATTTACTACCACTACTATTGCTACATTTACTACCACTACTATTGATACATTTACTACCACTACTATTGCTACATCTACTACCACTACTATTGCTACATCTACTACCACTACTATTGCTACATTTACTACCACTACTATTGCTACATCTACTACCACTTCCATTGCTACATCTACTACATCCACTACCACTACTATTGCTACATCTACTACCACTACTATTGCTACATTTACTACCACTTCTATTGCTACAGTTACTACCACTACTATTGCTACATTTACTACCACTACTATTGCTACATTTACTACCACTACTATTGCTACATTTACTACCACTACTATTGCTACATTTACTACCACTTCTATTGCTACATCTACTACCACTACTATTGCTACATCTACTACCACTACGTTTGCTATATCTACTACCACTACTATTGCTACATTTACTACCACTACTATTGCTACATCTACTACCACTTCTATTGCTACATCCACTACCACTACTATTGGTACATCTATTAACACTACTATTGCTACATCCACTACCACTACTATTTCTACATCTACTACCACTACTATTGCTACATCTACTACCACTACTATTGCTACATCTATTACCACTACTATTGCTACATCTCTTACCACTACTATTGCTACTATTTCCCACACAGTCTAGACACGGGTGCATGTTTTGTTGTTTTCCTTTGTCTTTCCACACTAGACTCTGGAATATTAAGAAAGGTAACCATAACCAACATTAAATGAGTTACAGACATGGAACAGTCTCAGAGATACTATTAGACATGGCACAGTCTCAGAGATACTATTAGACATGGAACAGTCTCAGAGATACTATTAGACATGGAACAGTCTCAGAGATACTATTAGACATGGAACAGTCTCAGAGATACTATTAGACATGGAACAGTCTCAGAGATACTATTAGACATGGTACAGTCTCAGAGATACTATTAGACATGGCACAGTCTCAGAGATACTATTAGACATAGAACAGTCTCAGAGATACTATTAGACATAGAACAGTCTCAGAGATACTATTAGACATAGAACAGTCTCAGAGATACTATTAGACATGGAACAGTCTCAGAGATACTATTAGACATAGAACAGTCTCAGAGATACTATTAGACATAGAACAGTCTCAGAGATACTATTAGACATGGCACAGTCTCAGAGATACTATTAGACATAGAACAGTCTCAGAGATACTATTAGACATAGAACAGTCTCAGAGATACTATTAGACATAGAACAGTCTCAGAGATACTATTAGACATGGCACAGTCTCAGAGATACTATTAGACATAGAACAGTCTCAGAGATACTATTAGACATGAAACAGTCTCAGAGATACTATTAGACATAGAACAGTCTCAGAGATACTATTAGACATGGAACAGTCTCAGAGATACTATTAGACATGGTACAGTCTCAGAGATACTATTAGACATGGAACAGTCTCAGAGATACTATTAGACATGGAACAGTCTCAGAGATACTATTAGACATAGAACAGTCTCAGAGATACTATTAGACATGGAACAGTCTCAGAGATACTATTAGACATAGAACAGTCTCAGAGATACTATTAGACATGGCACAGTCTCAGAGATACTATTAGACATAGAACAGTCTCAGAGATACTATTAGACATAGAACAGTCTCAGAGATACTATTAGACATAGAACAGTCTCAGAGATACTATTAGACATAGAACAGTCTCAGAGATACTATTAGACATAGAACAGTCTCAGAGATACTATTAGACATGACAACAGTCTCAGAGATACTATTAGACATAGAACAGTCTCAGAGATACTATTAGACATGGAACAGTCTCAGAGATACTATTAGACATGGTACAGTCTCAGAGATACTATTAGACATGGAACAGTCTCAGAGATACTATTAGACATGGAACAGTCTCAGAGATACTATTAGACATAGAACAGTCTCAGAGATACTATTAGACATAGAACAGTCTCAGAGATACTATTAGACATGGCACAGTCTCAGAGATACTATTAGACATAGAACAGTCTCAGAGATACTATTAGACATAGAACAGTCTCAGAGATACTATTAGACATAGAACAGTCTCAGAGATACTATTAGACATAGCACAGTCTCAGAGATACTATTAGACATAGAACAGTCTCAGAGATACTATTAGACATGAAACAGTCTCAGAGATACTATTAGACATAGAACAGTCTCAGAGATACTATTAGACATGGAACAGTCTCAGAGATACTATTAGACATGGTACAGTCTCAGAGATACTATTAGACATGGAACAGTCTCAGAGATACTATTAGACATGGAACAGTCTCAGAGATACTATTAGACATAGAACAGTCTCAGAGATACTATTAGACATGGAACAGTCTCAGAGATACTATTAGACATAGAACAGTCTCAGAGATACTATTAGACATGGAACAGTCTCAGAGATACTATTAGACATAGAACAGTCTCAGAGATACTATTAGACATAGAACAGTCTCAGAGATACTATTAGACATGGCACAGTCTCAGAGATACTATTAGACATAGAACAGTCTCAGAGATACTATTAGACATAGAACAGTCTCAGAGATACTATTAGACATAGAACAGTCTCAGAGATACTATTAGACATGGCACAGTCTCAGAGATACTATTAGACATAGAACAGTCTCAGAGATACTATTAGACATGGAACAGTCTCAGAGATACTATTAGACATAGAACAGTCTCAGAGATACTATTAGACATGGAACAGTCTCAGAGATACTATTAGACATGGTACAGTCTCAGAGATACTATTAGACATGGAACAGTCTCAGAGATACTATTAGACATAGAACAGTCTCAGAGATACTATTAGACATAGAACAGTCTCAGAGATACTATTAGACATAGAACAGTCTCAGAGATACTATTAGACATGGTACAGTCTCAGAGATACTATTAGACATAGAACAGTCTCAGAGATACTATTAGACATGGAAACAGTCTCAGAGATACTATTAGACATAGAACAGTCTCAGAGATACTATTAGACATGGAACAGTCTCAGAGATACTATTAGACATGGTACAGTCTCAGAGATACTATTAGACATGGAACAGTCTCAGAGATACTATTAGACATGAACAGTCTCAGAGATACTATTAGACATCTCAGAGAAACTATTAGACATAGAACAGTCTCAGAGATACTATTAGACATGGTACAGTCTCAGAGATACTATTAGACACAGAACAGTCTCAGAGATACTATTAGACATGGAACAGTCTCAGAGATACTATTAGACATAGAACAGTCTCAGAGATACTATTAGACATGGAACAGTCTCAGAGATACTATTAGACATGGAACAGTCTCAGAGATACTATTAGACATGGTACAGTCTCAGAGATACTATTAGACATGGAACAGTCTCAGAGATACTATTAGACATGGAACAGTCTCAGAGATACTATTAGACATAGAACAGTCTCAGAGATACTATTAGACATGGAACAGTCTCAGAGATACTATTAGACATAGAACAGTCTCAGAGATACTATTAGACATGGAACAGTCTCAGAGATACTATTAGACATGGTACAGTCTCAGAGATACTATTAGACATGGAACAGTCTCAGAGATACTATTAGACATGGTACAGTCTCAGAGATACTATTGGAAGTGAAACTATTAGTTGAAAAAAACGACCAGGAATAATTCCCGCCATTTAAAACAAAAAGAAACAACAGATAAGTTGTTTTTGCCACGTGATAAGACAGAAATATCAAGATATGAAATCATGAACCTTCAGTAAATACTGGAAACATTGCAGGCTCGACCACGACCACGTGAATGGTGGGATATTAGAAACACCAGGAAACGTCACAGTAGAAGAGGCTAACAGAAGAGCACAAACTAGATCTTCCCCCGACAGACAAATAAAGAAGGAAAGGGAAAGAAGAATGTGTCTGCACTGTAGAGAATAGCTACTTTACCGTACTTTTGTTACTGCTTCTACTATAAGGAATGTTAGTTCTTGTCTTCTACAATAATAGCAGCAACTCATGGTTGTAACAGGCCACAACACGCAGGAGTGAACTAAAACAGTGAACCATACTAGGCCGGGGAATTTATATGTAAGGAGGCCAGTTTGTTGATTAGGAAGTGGTTGTACAAGATGTCGGAAGTGGTACACTAGTATAGTAATAGTAAATGGTTGTACAAGATGTGTGAAGTGGTACACTAGTACAGTAATAGTAAATAGCTGTACAAGACGTGTGAAGTGTTACACTAGTACAGTACTAGTAAATGGTTGTACAAGATGTGTGAAGTGTTACACTAGTACAGTAATAGTAAATAGCTGTACAAGACGTGTGAAGTGTTACACTAGTACAGTACTAGTAAATGGTTGTACAAGATGTGTGAAGTGTTACACTAGTACAGTAATAGTCAATGAATGTACAAGATGTGTGAAGTGTTACACTAGTACAGTATTAGTAAATGAATGTACAAGACGTGTGAAGTGTTACACTAATACAGTAATAGTAAATGAATGTACAAGATGTGTGAAGTGTTACACTAGTACAGTAATAGTAAATGGCTGTACAAGACGTGTGAAGTGTTACACTAGTACAGTACTAGTAAATGGTTGTACAAGACGTGTGAAGTGTTACACTAGTACAGTACTAGTAAATGGTTGTACAAGATGTGTGAAGTGTTACTCTAGTACAGTATTAGTAAATGGTTGTACAAGATGTGTGAAGTGTTACACTAGTACAGTATTAGTAAATGGTTGTACAAGATGTGTGAAGTGGTACACTAGTACAGTAATAGTAAATGGCTGTACAAGATGTGTGAAGTGTTACACTAGTACAGTAATAGTAAATGGCTGTACAAGACGTGTGAAGTGTTACACTAGTACAGTAATAGTAAATGGCTGTACAAGATGTGTGAAGTGTTACACTAGTACAGTAATAGTAAATGGCTGTACAAGATGTTTGAAGTGTTACACTAGTACAGTAATAGTAAATGGCTGTACAAGACGTGTGAAGTGTTACACTAGTACAGTAATAGTAAATGGCTGTACAAGATGTGTGAAGTGGTACACTAGTACAGTAATAGTAAATGGCTGTACAAGACGTGTGAAGTGTTACACTAGTACAGTATTAGTAAATGGCTGTACAAGATGTGTGAAGTGTTACACTAGTACAGTAATAGTAAATGGCTGTACAAGACATGTGAAGTGGTACACTAGTACAGTAATAGTAAATGGCTGTACAAGACATGTGAAGTGTTACACTAGTACAGTAATAGTAAATGGCTGTACAAGATGTGTGAAGTGGTACACTAGTACAGTAATAGTAAATGGCTGTACAAGACATGTGAAGTGTTACACTAGTACAGTAATAGTAAATGGCTGTACAAGACGTGTGAAGTGGTACACTAGTTGTGTATTGACTGAAGACACCTTTGATACTCATTAGGGCAGCGTTGTAGTAACACCTTTGCATGGTTGAGTTCTCACTTTGACTTCTCTTTCTCATAGATTAAACTTGAGCGGTATTAAACGTTTGCACAGCTACGACCTTTGACTTAACACAGCATTGATGTTCATGAACAGAGAGTATAAAACGTGTACACATATCCGGCCAACGTTACGGCTATAGAACAAGAGCGAACAGCCAATATTGTGTTGCTGCGCTGAACTCACCGATGAAGGAAGTTGTGTGAAGCTTTAGGAGAAGCGAATGGGAACATTGAGACCGATTGAGAGTCAAGAGATTGACTTTTTGGAGAAGAAGATTTTGAAGGAAGAAATTTAGGAATTATATAGAGATAAGTACAATAATATATAAATAAAGATAAAAGGATGGAAATGGCAAGACAAAATAACTAACATAGAAATATGGAAATGTACCAGTCAAACACCAGTGGATAAAGAGATATAGCGAAGACGATGGCGCTGGATAGGACACACACTACGGAAGCCAACTGAGAGTATTACACAACAGGCCCTTTTTTGGAATCCCCAGGGGAAAAGACAAAGAGACATCACCAAGGAATTCTTGGAGAAGACAGATCGAAGCAGAGATTAAGATGATGGGGAAGACATGGAATGATCTTAAAAGAATGGCAAAAAACAGAACGACTTGGAAAGTGTTTGTTGAAGACCTATGCTCCACAGGGAGCTAAAAAGGTAGAAGAAGAATTAAAGAATATATAGAACAACAACTTCAATGTCTGGGCCACCTGGTCAGAATGAATCCTTACCAATCACCATCAAGGGCGTTCTTCTCGAGAATGCGTGGAAAAAGACCAAGAGGAAGACACAGAAGAAGATGGATAGATGCAGTGACAGAGACATGTAACAACAAAGGAAAATCACTAATTCAGACAGTTCGAGCAGCTCAAGAACGACAAATGATATAAACCACGACACCTTTTCGGTATCAGTGAAAAGAGAAAAGAAGATGGATAGATGCAGTGACAGAGACATGTAACAACAAAGGAAAATCACTAATTCAGACAGTTCGAGCAGGTCAAGAACGACAAATGATATAAACCACGACACCTTTTCGGTATCAGTGAAAAGAGAAAAGAAGAAAGAATAAGAAGAAGGAGAGATAAGTGCTTAGAAGAGATCAAGATTAGGAATATAGAGATTTTATAGACTGGAGACGGAGCTCAGTGGTTAGTGAATTGGACTATAAAGGTCAAGTGGTCGAGTTCGATCCTGGTCGACGGCTTCCGGGTTCACCCAGCCTTAAATGGGTACCGGATATATTTTTCTGTGAAAGTGGAGCGGCAGGGGCGTAATACTGACCACATTACCCCAGAAATCATGTGCCGAATGTATATACAAATTATGGTCACTAACACCATATTCCCTATACGTCACGTTGCGTGACGGGGGTACCTTACTTACATTTGTAAGATGGAGAGTAGTTAATTACAGGTGATGTACTGATGTTATGTGATGGTAGATCTGATGGTGTTTTTGTGGTTGAACTAGTGCTGACGTTCTTACGAAACTTGAAGAGTGTCATACCCTCAGCGGTTTCCTTTCATTCATTTTCATTAAGTCACTCATTTTCATTAATTTATTCATTTTCATTAATTCATTTGTTTTCATTAATTCGCTCATTTTCATTAATCCATTTACTTTCATTTATTCATTCATTGTCATTAATTCATTAATTTATTTATTTTCATTAATTCATGTATTTTCCTCTCAAGCCGAAGACGGCACATGGAGCAGGAATCACAGTTCTCCATGATTGACGATTTGCTGCTAGTTTTTGTAAATCTTTCTTGTTTCTTAGTTCCATGGTTGAGCTTTTCCTTGTAATTGTTCTGCGTAGCGATTCTCTTGGTCTGCTGTGTTTTATTTTGCCAGATAGTTTCCATATGAATGCCTGGTGTGGAAGTCTTTCTTCATTCGCTCTTGACCGATGTATTTCCAACGCCTTCTTATTATAAAGCAAGATGTGTACTCTTGTTTAGACTCGCCTCTTATCTTATTATTTGTTTCATCACTACAATTGGTTGCCTTAGACACAACTAAAATTGTCCACTGAAGAGTTTGATAGATTCATAGACTGTCGTGACCAATACTGACTTCCGGTTTCATGTTTGTGTCAACGTTCACTGTTACATTTTATGCTGGATAGGTGGTTAATTCTATCCTTCCAATGGAGATAAGTGGATAGATAGGTAGTGCCACTGTTGCAATCTTTTATGGTGAAACAGATTACGTGCATGTGATCTGAAATCCTCTACAGTGGGAATATCGGACAATATGGCGAATAGGCAGCAATAACCATTGAGGGTTAGCCTGAAAAGTGTTCCTTGTTGCAGTTTTCTCATATTCCAAGTTCGGCTTGCTGTTGGGGAGCTACTGAGTTTAGTGCTCTGTGCACACTGTGAGCTGCGTTTTTCATCCGGATCGTGTTTCGATATTTAAATTATTTACTATAAATGATGATATCGAATGACGAAGGACAGTTCGGTTACTTTCACTTTCGGTGCGGTTACGCCTTATGTCTTTTATCGTGTGCTGTTACAGCTATGATGGAGACTGCGGATGCCTTTCTTTGTTTGGATCCTTCGATGAGATGAGTTTTAATTCGGATGATTTTTCTGGCACGGGCGGTTGAGAAATTATAGATTTTAATTCGTTTGCAGTGATACCGGGTCCTTCGACTAACCATAACCAACATTTCTGTGTAGCGAAAAACTTGTACATGCAAGCAAGACAGGCGAGTGTGTGAAGTGTCACTAGAGACCTGTGTAGATAAACGTTTAAATGTCATGAAAACTGCGGGTTCGAGGCATGAATGTTAAACACAAGTTGATGTTCTGAACAATTGGAGTTGCAAAAGATGAAATCATAGTAGCCTCCAACAAACGATGCGAGAACACCAGAGACAACGATCGACCCAAAAAATGGTTGCAATTTTATTAACGTTATGTCTGTATGATCGCGATTGTTTCTCCATTATTTTGGCTCTGAGCACTGTTGTGTGTATGTTACATTGTCCTCTGAGCACTGTTGTGTGTATGTTACATTGTCCTCTGAGCACTGTTGTGTGTATGTTACATTGTCCTCTGAGCACTGTTGTGTGTATGTTACATTGTCCTCTGAGCACTGTTGTGTGTATGTTACATTGTCCTCTGAGCACTGTTGTGTGTATGTTATTGGTTATTGGTTATCTTTTTCAAATCATTTTCAAATGTGTGTATGTTACATTGGTTATTGGTTATTGGTTATGGAAGGCCTCGGTATCACAGCAAATGAATTAAAATCCATAATTGTTCAACCGCCCGTGCCAGCGGAATCATCCAAATTACTAACTCATCTCCCAAACAAAGAAAGGTAACTGTAGTCCCCATCGTAGCAGTCTCAGCACACGCCAAAAGACATAAGGCGAAACCGCGCAGAAAGTGAGCACAGCCAACTGTTCCCTGTCATACGATATCATCATTCATCGTAAACAAGCGGGATATCGAAGCAGGATCAAAACGGATGAGACACACAGCTCACGGTGTGCACAGAGCACTTAACTCAGTAGCTCCTGCAACAAGCCGGACTTGGAATATGAGGAAACTGCAAGGAGGAACACTTTTCAGACATAGCCTTCAATGGTTCCTGCCGCCTATCCACCATATACCATGGGAGTTCACGTCCTCCCGAAAATGATGATCGTCATAGCACTTGATGATGTTAGGCCATCATTGATGACTCCAATTCCAAACATATAGACACACAGTGGTGGTAAGTTATCATTTCCAATCCAACAAAAGCCAGATGACCTATAGTTAGTAAAACCACAGAGAGAATATGATTTTGTGACCTTCACTGATTCACTCTTAGATGTGAATGTGTAGTTTACACAAGAGGAGAAGTTTTCAACTACAGTGATCCCAATTAAGGCAATTCTGGGATAGCAGAACTTGATGTTCTCCGCTTCCTTCTTGTAGCTGCCGCCACACGATTCTGATGTCTCATTAACTTGGACATCATTCAAGAACAATGTCAGATTAACATTCCATAGATATGGCTCTGCTGATGAAATGCTTGGTGCAACAGTTGTATCAATCATACTGGAGGCTCCTGCTCTGTGGTCATTAATATCACAGACGGCACATGATGTTGTTATATTCAGTGTTTCTTTCTGGGGTGTAAATATGTGGCACACACATGGAGAGTGGTTTGTGGTCACAGTAATCCCATTAAAGGCAATTCTAGGGTAGCATGGCATAGCTGTTTCAGAACAGCACAATCCTATGATGTTTTCTGTGTTCGCTATAATGCTGCTGCTGCTACACAATCCTGACCAATTATAGGTGTGGACATTATTCACTTGCAATGACAAAACTGCTTTGTTTACATCATAAACCTCTGGAAGCGAATCATTTATGGGACTAATAGTACAGTTTATTCTTCCATCGGGGATATCTTCATTGAGTCCCCAAAAAAAGGTCTTTGGTTAAAAAGCACATATGCTTTTGAGTTAAACACAAAATGAGCCCACTTCATAGATTCAAAATGATCCTTGCCAATGCCATCCGTTTGTACAAGTTAGGTCCTTAGCTACCAAACGTCCGAAACTAAGCCATCGAATTAACGACTTTATCTACAGCGAAGGTTAACGAACTGTGAACAAACATTTATGTTCAAACCCTTGAAAACATTTTCAAAAATCTGCCAACTCGCTGCAATAACATATATCGTGTTGTTCAATGTAAACATTGCTTGGTCCATAGCTCGAATATAAATAAGCTGCCATTTTGGTGCGTTCCATGACGTCATCTCATGTTACATTGTCCTCTGCCGCTGTCCTAGTTCTGTCGCAGAGTAAGGGCTGTTGTTTATTTTTACCAGTGCTTGCCCGTGCACTGTGATCACTGTAACTAAACTAAATATCATAATAGATAATACAACTCTGAAACAAGCAGACAATATTAAATATCTGGGTAGCACGTTAACACAAGACAGTAACCAAGAGACAGAGATAGATATAAGGTTTAACAAAGCATGCCAAGTTATAGGCCAAGTATCAACACTATTGAAAAACAAAGCAATAACTACGGAAGCAAAAAGGGCAATATACAAATCAATTTTTCTACCAACTCTATGCTATCAGTGCCAGAATTGGACGCTGAACAATAAGAAAGATAACGACCACCGAAATGACATGTGTCAGAAGGATGACAGGAAACAGCTTAAGGGACAGAGTGAGAAACACCGACCTGAGAAAGAAACTCGAAATTGAACCAGCCATCGAATACATAAAGAAACAACAGATAAATTGGTTCGGCCA
This sequence comes from Megaustenia siamemsis, assembly GCA_032433765.1. Lineage (NCBI taxonomy): Eukaryota > Metazoa > Mollusca > Gastropoda > Stylommatophora > Ariophantidae > Megaustenia > Megaustenia siamemsis. The sequence continues at coordinate 29,331,715 of JAVIAB010000025.1, read as the reverse complement.
CATAACAAGACAAAAATAACTAACAATGAATCAAAGAGCCATAAACAAACGCTACGAAAACGCCAGATTAAGAGGAAGACCGAGAAAGAGATGGATAAAGGGAATACTAGAGTCACTAGGAGGAATAACACCAGAAGAGGCCAATAGAAGAGCAAAGAATAGCAGATTGTATCTCCCCACTACGCCAACGGCAATGGAGGAAGGATAGAAGAACAAGAACAAGAAGAAGACCAAAAAATGATGGATTGATGGGATATTAGAACCACTAGGTAACATTAAAACAGGAGAGGCAACATTAACACAGGAGAGGCAACATTAAAACAGGAGAGGTAACATTAAAACAGGAGAGGCAAACAGAAGCGCAAAAGACTGCAAAAAATATCTTCCCTCGACACTGAAAGACAAATGAGGAAGGAAAGAAGAGGTTGGTGAGTTAGAAGCTGTAGCTTGAATACTTGTGACGACTGCTGCACACGACCATCATTCAGTCCTATATAACCCAGTCCCCTACATATTGCTGCACACGACCTTCATTCAGTCCTATATAACCAAGCCCCCTACATATTGCTGCACACGACCTTCATTCAGTCCGATATAACCCAGCCCCCTACATATTGCTGCACACGACCTTCATTCAGACCTATATAACCCAGTCCCCTACATATTGCTGGACACGACCTTCATTCGGTCCTATATAACCCAGTCCCCTACATATTGCTGGACACGACCTTCATTCAGTCCTATATAACCCAGCCCCCTACATATTGCTGCACACGACCTTCATTCAGTCCTATATAACCCAGTCCCCTACATATTGCTGCACACGAATTTCACTTCAGTACTATATAACCCAGCCCCCTACATATTGATGCACACGATCTTCATTCAGTCCTATATAACCCAGCCCCCAACATATTGCTGCACACGACGTTCATTCAGTCCTATATAACCCAGCCACCTACATATTGCTGCACACGACCTTCATTCATTCCTTTATAACCCAGTCCCCTACATATTGCTGCGCACGACCTTCATTCAGTCCTATATAACCCAGCCCCCTACATATTGCTGCACACGACCTTCATTCAGTCTTATATATAACACAGGTCCCGTCGACTTTTCTGAGCTTGCTCATCGAGTCACTCAGGAAACATCATCATCATCAAATACCATGCCTGCTGGCGTACGCGATCATGTCTCTTCACAACTTTCTATCTCGACAGTTATTTATCATTTCTCTTGTTGACCTTCTGCCAAGCCATTTTCTAAAGTTGTCTGGTATCTTTTCTATTTGTTTTCCTTTATCTCTTAGTCCCTCAATTTTCCCAGTTGTTACAATTTATCCAGCTGTTGCTTTCTCATTGCATTGCCGAAAAAAAATGATGATTGTTTCTTCCTAATATTGGAAATTAGCTCTCTTTTTGCTTTGACCTCTTTCAGAACATTTTCATTACTCTTCTTAGCTGTCCATGGTACTCTCAACATTCTTCTGTAAAACCACATTTCACAGACTCCAGTGATTTTCTTGTCTGTTGTCCTATTGTCCATGATTCACATCCATATGTTAAAACTGGCTTTACATAACATTTAATAACTCTATTTCTTGTTTCTATTGTCAAAAATGTATTGCACAGTATCTTCTTCAATTTTGGAAAGCTGCTTTTGTCTGGGCCATTCCGTATCTTTGTTAAATTTAGATGAGAGAAACAGTCTATGGGTCTATGCCTCTAAGGGCCCGGGTACGGGTCAACAGGCCAATAGATCGATCGATCGATCGATAGATTCTGTATCTCACCTCTGTTGTGCATCCACTATCTGAGGTTAACAATGCTCCCAGATATTCAATTTCATTTACCTGTTTTAATATTGTTCCACTTGTCTTTATTGTGCATTGGGTTGATGTCTTTTTCTTTGTTGTTACCATTACTTCTTTCGTTTGGTTTTTAAGGCTGTCCTTTATTTTTGCTTTCTTTCACAATAATGTCTAACATTTCTTGTAACTCATTTTCACTCTTAGCGATTATGACTGTGTCATCAGCATACCTTAGATTATTTATATTATGACCTCCAACTGTTATTCCAGGCATGCCCCTTATAGATCTTAAAATAATCTCACTATAAACATTAAACAAATCTGGTGACAGCACACAACCTTGTCTAACACCCTGTTTTATTTGTTGAAACATTCCCAATTGGTTTCCAGTTCTTATGGCCGCTGTTTGTTGCCAGTACATGTTCTTTATTATTCTTAGATCTTTGCTGTCTACGTTTATGCCTTCTAAAATTGTGATTATTTCTTGTTGCTTTACTTTGTTAAATGCCTCGGTGTAATCTATGAAACATAGGTATAGATCTGTTTTCACCTCAATGGCTTTTTCTACTAAAGGTCTTATGATATAAATGGCATTGCTTGTTCCTTTATCTCTAACAAAACCACACTGTTCATCGCTAATTTCTGGACTGATTTTGTTTCGCACTCTTCGCATGATGATTCTTAGTAATATCTTAGTCATGTGACTCATAAGGCTTATTGTGCGATGATCATCGCATTCAATCGCACCCGATTTCTTTGATAGGGCTATGAATATTGATTTGAGCATGTCGTCTAGTATATATATCCGCTGTTGTAGATATCATTCAATATTTTTGTTATTATTTCTATTCCAAAATCCCCATGGCTTCAATCTCTTCTTTAGTTATATTATCTGGTCCAGGAGCTTTGTCTGCTTTCATATTGCGCAAGGCGTCTTCCACTTCTTCTCTGAGTATTTCTGGTCCTTCTCCATTATCCGTAATATTTACTTCTGTTCGTTCATCATTATAAAGATCTTTAATGTATTCTGTCAATCGTTCCCTTATGCTTTCTTGTTAATTCAACAGTTCTCATTCTTTTGATCTTAAATTCCATTTTTTTAATTGGGTTTTTCTTCCTGTTAATTCTTCAACTTGTTTGTTTATATGCTTTGGCATTTCTTTTTTTTTTTTTTTGGTTGTATTTCAATTTCTGTGCATCTCTGTTTTAACCATGCTTCTTTTCTGCTTTATTGCATTTTATTACAATGTCTTTATTTAATCTCTTATACTCATCTTTATTATCCTTATTTCTTCTTCTTGTATCCATTGGCTGTAAAATGCCATCTGTCATCCATTTCCTTCTTGAATTTGTCCTCACTGGTGGTAGGAACTCTTTTGATGTTTGTTGCATTGATTCTTTTAGCATTTCCCACTGTTCATCAATGCTTTGTATCTTCTCTATTGCATTGTGCCGGTTCTGAATTGTGATTTTATATTTGTCTTGCAGCTTCTTGTCTGATTTTAGTAAATCTAAATTTAACTTGATGTTAACTGAGGCTCGTTTTGTTGTTCTTAATTTTACTCTAAGCTTTCCCACAACTGGTACATGATCACTATTACAATCTGCCCCTGGTCTAGTTTTCACACACACACCAGACTGTTTCTATATATGTTGTTGTTTATCATGATGTAGTCGATTTGATTGCGGTATAGGAAAGTGCAAAAAAGCAAAGTTAACATCATGAAAAATATACTCACATCAAAGCAAATAACACCAGCACTAAAACTACGTATAGTAAAGTCTTATATCTACTCCACATTCCCGTATAGTGCAGACAAAAGGACATTAAAAAAGGGAACAGGGCAGAAAATGGAAGCCTATGAAATGTTGATCTATAGAAAAATGGGGAGAACTGGGTGGAAGGAAAAGAGGACAAAGAAGTTCTGAATCAGCTGAAAAGGAAAAAAAAATACTTTAAACAATTCTAAATAGAGACGTGGATGTTGTGGGGCAAGTGAAGAGACATAATACCGTTGTCAAATGTTTGTAGGAAGGGAAGATATAGGTAGACGAGGCAGACCAGACCAAGACTAACGTGGATTGATGGAAGGGAAGGTAGTAGGTAGACGAGGCAGACCAGACCAATGACTAACTTGGATTGATGGAAGGTAAGGTAGTAGGTAGACGAGGCAGTCCAGACCAAGACTAAAGTAGATTGATGGAAGGTAAGATACAAGGTAGACGAGGCAGACCAGACCAAGACTAACGTGGATTGATGGAAGGTAAGGTAGTAGGTAGACGAGGCAGTCCAGACCAAGACAAAAGTAGATTGATGGAATGTAAGGTACAAGGTAGACGAGGCAGACCAGACCAAGACTAACGTGGATTGATGGAAGGTAAGGTAGTAGGTAGACGAGGCAGTCCAGACCAAGACTAACGTGGATTGATGGAAGGGAAGGTACAAGGTAGACGAGGCAGACCAGACCAAGACTAACGTGGATTGATGGAAGGGAAGGTAGTAGGTAGACGAGGCAGACCAGACCAATGACTAACTTGGATTGATGGAAGGTAAGGTAGTAGGTAGACGAGGCAGTCCAGACCAAGACTAAAGTAGATTGATGGAAGGTAAGGTACAAGGTAGACGAGGCAGACCAGACCAAGACTAACGTGGATTGATGGAAGGTAAGGTAGTAGGTAGACGAGGCAGTCCAGACCAAGACTAAAGTAGATTGATGGAATGTAAGGTACAAGGTAGACGAGGCAGACCAGACCAAGACTAACGTGGATTGATGGAAGGTAAGGTAGTAGGTAGACGAGGCAGTCCAGACCAAGACTAACGTGGATTGATGGAAGGTAAGGTAGTAGGTAGACGAGGCAGTCCAGACCAAGACTAAAGTAGATTGATGGAATGTAAGGTACAAGGTAGACGAGGCAGACCAGACCAAGACTAAAGTAGATTGATGGAATGTAAGGTACAAGGTAGACGAAGCAGACCAGACCAAGACTAACGTGGATTGATGGAAGGGAAGGTACAAGGTGGACGAGGCAGTCCAGACCAAGACTAACGTGGATTGATGGAAGGGAAGGTAGAAGGTAGACGAGTCAGACCAGACCAAGACTAACGTGGATTGATGGAAGGGAAGGTAGTAGGTAGACGAGGCAGTCCAGACCAAGACTAACGTGGATTGATGGAAGGGAAGGTAGAAGGTAGACGAGGCAGACCAGACCAAGACTAACGTGGATTGATGGAAGGGAAGGTACAAGGTAGACGAGGCAGACCAGACCAAGACTAACGTGGATTGATGGAAGGGAAGGTAGAAGGTAGACGAGGCAGACCAGACCAAGACTAACGTGGATTGATGGAAGGTAAGGTAGAAGGTAGACGAGGCAGACCATACCAAGACTAACGTGGATTGATGGAAGGGAAGGTAGAAGGTAGACGAGGCAGACCAGACCAAGACTAACGTGGATTGATGGAAGGTAAGGTAGTAGGTAGACGAGGCAGACCATACCAAGACTAACGTGGATTGATGGAAGGGAAGGTAGAAGGTAGACGAGGCAGACCAGACCAAGACTAACGTGGATTGATAGAAGGGAAGGTAGAAGGTAGACGAGGCAGTCCAGACCAAGACTAACGTGGATTGATGGAAGGGAAGGTACAAGGTGGACGAGGCAGTCCAGACCAAGACTAACGTGGATTGATGGAAGGGAAGGTACAAGGTAGACGAGGCAGACCAGACCAAGACTAACGTGGATTGATGGAAGGGAAGGTAGAAGGTAGACGAGGCAGACCAGACCAAGACTAACGTGGATTGATGGAAGGGAAGGTAGTAGGTAGACGAGGCAGACCAGACCAAGACTAACGTGGATTGATGGAAGGTAAGGTAGTAGGTAGACGAGGCAGACCAGACCAAGACTAACGTGGATTGATGGAAGGGAAGGTAGAAGGTAGACGAGGCAGACCAGACCAAGACTAACGTGGATTGATAGAAGGGAAGGTAGAAGGTAGACGAGGCAGTCCAGACCAAGACTAACGTGGATTGATGGAAGGGAAGGTAGAAGGTAGACGAGGCAGACCAGACCAAGACTAACGTGGATTGATAGAAGGGAAGGTAGAAGGTAGACGAGGCAGTCCAGACCAAGACTAACGTGGATTGATAGAAGGGAAGGTAGAAGGTAGACGAGGCAGTCCAGACCAAGACTAACGTGGATTGATGGAAGGGAAGGTACAAGGTAGACGAGGCAGTCCAGACCAAGACTAACGTGGATTGATGGAAGGGAAGGTAGACGAGGCAGACCATACCAAGACTAACGTGGATTGATGGAAGGAAAGGTACAAGGTAGACGAGGCAGACTAGACCAAGACTAACGTGGATTGATGGAAGGGAAGGTATAAGGTAGAGGAGGCAGACTAGACCAATGACTAACGTGGATTGATGGAAGGGAAGGTAGAAGGTAGACGAGGCAGACCAGACCAAGACTAACGTGGATTGATGGAAGGGAAGGTAGAAATTAGACGAGGCAGACTAGACCAAGACTAACGTGGATTAATGGAAGGGAAGGTAGAAGGTAGACGAGGCAGACCAGACCAAGACTAACGTGGATTGATAGAAGGGAAGGTAGAAGGTAGACGAGGCAGACCAGACCAAGACTAACGTGGATTGATGGAAGGGAAGGTACAAGGTAGACGAGGCAGACTAGACCAAGACTAACGTGGATTGATGGAAGGGAAGGCAGAAGGTAGACGAGGCAGTCCAGACCAAGACTAACGTGGATCGATGGAAGGGAAGGTAGAAGGTAGACGAGGCAGACCAGACCAAGACTAACGTGGATTGATGGAAGGGAAGGTAGAAGGTAGACGAGGCAGTCCAGACCAAGACTAACGTGGATTGATGGAAGGGAAGGTAGAAGGTAGACGAGGTGACCAGACCAAGACTAACGTGGATTGATGGAAGGGAAGGTACAAGGTAGACGAGGCAGACTAGACCAAGACTAACGCGGATTGATGGAAGGGAAGGTACAAGGTAGACGAGGCAGTCCAGACCAAGACTAACGTGGATTGATGGAAGGGAAGGTAGAAGGTAGACGAGGCAGACCAGACTAAAACTAACGTGGATTGATGGAAGGGAAGGTACAGTTAGACGAGGCAGACCAGACCAAGACTAACGTGGATTGATGGAAGGGAAGGTACAAGGTAGACGAGGCAGACCAGACCAAGACTAACGTAGATTGATGAAAGGGAAGGCACAAGGTAGACGAGGCAGACCAGACCAAGACTAACGTGGATTGATGGAAGGGAAGGCACAAGGTAGACGAGGCAGACCAGACCAAGACTAACGTGGATTGATGGAAGGGAAGGCACAAGGTAGACGAGGCAGACCAGACCAAGACTAACGTGAATTGATGGAAGGGAAGGTAGAAGGTAGACGAGGCAGTCCAGACCAAGACTAACGTGGATTGATGGAAGGGAAGGTATAAGGTAGACGAGGCAGTCCAGACCAAGACTAACGTGGATTGATGGAAGGGAAGGTACAAGGTAGACGAGGCAGTCCGGACCAAGACTAACGTGGACTGATAACATACACAATCTACAGGTGAATCTATGACAACGTGCATCATCAAGACATAATAAAGTGGTGCTCCATGGTAGCCAACCTTCGATGTGTTGATGGCACTCAATGAAAGAATGACCCTGATACAGACAGTCAGCTATGAGTCGCCGACCACTTCCAGTCCAGGTGCAGAGTTGTCCACGCACATTTCATTAAAGAATTCCAAAAAATAATAATTGTGAACCACTCATTACATTTTTTAAAAATGTTGCTAACATTGAACCCAACCATACCATCATTTGTTGTGTGTTCGCTGACCCCAAGAGGTCAGTGTTAAATCTGCCAGTCCAACCCCTGGACATCCTTCAATCGAGCTGACCTGGTTTACGTCTAGCCGGACCATTGTACAAGACATCATCTGGTTTCGGAAACCCTAAACTGACGACATGCCTATAATGAGCACATCAGACTGTCCCCATCCACTGGTCATTGCCCTAATTCCACAACGACACGAAAAATAAGGGATTTGACAGTATCCAAACTACCTGAGACCGGCCCCTATTGTCAGCATTTCAAAAGAAGGTCCTCAGATAAACCACTGACCATTCGTCCGCTGGCCCTATTTGAGAGGGTCGTGTGACCACGGCTCAAGTTCTCTCTTTGACCATTATTCATGTTTTGTTATTTTTGTTTCCCTTCGATATTTAAAAACAAGTTAGGTCGGTATCGTTTTCTCCAAGGGCATTAATTTTTCTCAAAATTGGTCAGTTATCGCCCTTCCTACAAACAAAAGCTAGGGGAGACAACCTACATTCGCTACTGTATTCCAACTTTGAAAGCGCGTGTCTCTTATTATAAATATTATTTAAAAAATATAGGCCACGGTTGGAACTTTCCAATTTCTACAACTTGAGGTCCAAGAAAACAGCTGCTTGCGAAGGGCATGAGGGGACATTTTCTTCCTGTCAGGAGAAGGGACGAGCCAGGAGGGCTATGTTGCTATCTAGCGCTTCTTTGTGCTAAACATTTCCAAGCGATAAATTGAAATTGTTTTATATGCAAACTTAATTTACTTGTTAGTTTAGCAGTAAATCTGTTGGTTGGTTAGTTAATTAGTTAGTAGTTTGTTAACACGATAGTACAAAATAGATATAATGCTATTGAGAAAATACAGGACATCCAGGAGCAGTGGGAAATGCTCAAACAACCGATTTAACAAACATCAAAAGAAGTAATACCAGTGACTAAAAGAATCAACAAAAAGAAATGGATGACAGAAGAAATATTACAACTAATGGACCAAAGAAGAAAACATAAGAAAGAAGAACGGACATACAAAATATTGCACAAAGAGATCCAAAACAAGTGCAGAGAAGCAAAGGAAGGATGGCTAAAACAGAAATGTGAAGAAATGGAAAAATAACAAAAGAAAGACCCAAAATTTATGCACAATCAGTTAAATGAATTAACAGGAAGAAAAGAAGTCAAAGTTTCAGGATGTGTGAAATCAAAGGAAGGAAATATAATAATGGGACAGGAGAAGACAAAGGAAAGATGGACAGAATATATCAGTCAACTCTATGATGATGAAAGACCAGAGTTAAACAATTCAAATGAAGACACATGACCACCAATAATGCACAGTGAAGTGGAGGACACAATTCAACATATGAAAAGAGGCAACGCTCCAGGTCCCGACAATATAACAATCGAAGAGATAAATACATTAGGAGAGCTGGGAGTACAAGTCATAACAAAATTACTCAATGACATATAAAACACTGGACACATACCCGAAGATCTACTAAAATCTATCTTTGTAGCCAAGCTGAAGAAGTCAGGAGCCACTGATTGTGAAGACCATCGCACTATTAGTCTCATGAGCCATATGACTAAAATATTACTAAGAATCATCATGAAACGTGTAAGGAACAAAATAAAACCAGAAATAAGTGAGGAACAATGTGGATTTGTGGAAGGAAAGGGCACCAATAATGCAAGATACATCTTAAGAACATTGATAGAAAGATCTATAGAGGTAAAGAAAGATCTATATATGTGCTTTATAGACTACACGAAAGCATTTGACAAAGTAAAGCATGTGGAAATAATCAACATGCTGGAGAAATTAAACATTGATGGCAAGGATCTGCGAATCATAAAAAAACATGTAATGGCAACAAACAGCAGCTATACGAATTAACAACCAAACAGGACAATTCCAATATATAAAACAAGGAGTCAGACAAGGATGTGTTCTGTCACGGGATTTGTTTTCACTTTACAGCGAATATATTATGAGATCAATAGTAGACAAAAAAGGAATTGAAGTCAACGGTCACAACATAAATAATTTGCGACATGCGGTTGACACAGTCTTAATAGCAGAGACAGAGAATGAACTACAAGGAATGATAGACATAATGGTAAAAGAAAGCAACAAGAAAGGTCTCAGTCTGAATAGTAAGAAAACAGAAGTAATGGTTATATTGAAGAAACAATCATCACCATCATGTATTATAAAGATAAACGAGACAAATCTGAAACAAGTACAACGTTTCAAATACTTGGGCACAATAATACCATCTGATGGAAGATGCACCACAGAAATAAAAAGCAGAATATCTCAGGCCAAAATAGCATTTGAGAAAATGAAAAATATCTTAAGCAACAAATCTATGTCAATAGAAATGAGAAAGAGAGTTCATCGATGCTATATAGAACCAATTCTGACCTATGGAAGCGAATCATGGACAACAGACAAAGAAATGAAAAGACGATTAGAGGCCACAGAGATGGGATTTATCAGAAGAATGTTGAAAGTTCCCTGAACAGCTAAAAAGACCGATGAGGAAGTTCTCAAAGAGGCCAACACAAAAGGGAGCTCCTAAAAAACATCAGAAAGAAGCAATGAACATTTTTCTTTTAACTGTAGATAGAAGATTGTGAAGGGACATGATCACCTACGCCAACCGGTATAGCACATGATGATGATGATGATGAGTTTGTTAAATATTTAGATAGTAGTTGTGAGTTGTCGGTTAGTTAGTTAAGTCAATAAGTTGTTAGTTTATTGCTTAGTTGTTTAGTTAGACAGATAATTAACCTGTCAGTCATTTGTGCAGTCAGTTAGTTAATTGGTTAGTTAAAAAGTTAGTTAATTGGTCAGTTACGTAATTAATTCTTTAGTTAAGTAGTTAGTTTATTCGTAAGTTGAATAATTAATTCTTCAGTTAAGTAGTCAGTTAATTGGTTAGTTAGTTCGTTTTTACTTAGCTAGTGACCTGGTGTCTTCATTATTATTAGTATATTTCTGATTGGTTGATTCGTTGCCTGCTTCTCTATTGGTTGACTCCAGCAGCTCACACCACTGCATGAGAATACAAAAAGCAAATGCTGTCACATACCAGCTCACACCACTGCTTGAGAATACAAAAAGCAAATGCTGTCACATACCAGCTCACACCACTGCTTGAGAATACAAAAAGCAAATGCTGTCACATACCAGCTCACACCACTGCATGAGAATACAAAAAGCAAATGCTGTCACATACCAGCTCACACCATTGTTAAGACATCCAAACATTTCTATGCCAGCTAAACAACAAATAATAAATAGCATTTTCATACCAACTTTGTGCTATGAAAGTCAAACATGGACCCTTTCTAAATCACATTAAGAAAGATCAATACATGTGAGATGCGATGCTTGAGAAAAGTAACAAACAACACAAGAAGAGATAGAATACCAAATGAAACCATAAGAAAAATAGTAGGAACTAAAACCTGCCAAGAATATATAGAACAACAACAACTTAAATGGTTGGGCCACCTGGTCAGAATGAATCCTTACCAATCACCATCAAGGGCATTCTTCTCGAGAATGCATGGAAAAAGAAAAAGAGGAAGACCTAGAAGAAGATGGATATATGCAGTGACAGAGACCTGTAACAACAAAGGAAAATCACAAATTCAGACAGTTCGAGCAGCTCAAGAACAACAAATGATATAACCACGACACCTTTTTAGTACCAGTGAAAAGAGAAAAGAAAGAAAAAAAGAAGTAATTAATTATTTATTTAAGTTGTTAGTTTATTGGTTTGTTCAATAATTAATTCTTCAGTTAAGTAGTCAGTTAGTTAGTTAGTTAGTTAGTTAGTTAGTTAGCTAGTGATCTGGTGTCTTCATTATTATTAAGTATATTTCTGATTGGTTGATTCGTTGCCTGGTTCTTTATTATTTGATCAATTATTAAACAGAATCAGCGCGACGCCAGCAGCTCACACCACACTCAGTCGCTCTCCTCATCTATACACCAATTGTTGAAGAAAATTGATGCTGACACGATAGCCTACCACCGACACCTACCCCGATACGTCACTAGGCTTTTGGGACACCCTTCAGAACTTGTTTCCGCTCTTTAGTTATTTTCTTTTCTACGAATAAGAATTGTGAAAGTGTGCAAGCTGACAGTTTTCGTTAGCACGCTTGTCTTTAGTGGCGTAAAGACACGTGTTCTAACCCAAACCCAGGTTGTCTATTCATTTCTGCCTTTGATTAATCTCTCCGAGCCTTTGATCCATCTCTCCGAGCCTTTGATTAATTTCTCCGAGCCTTTGATCAATCTCTCCGAGCCTTTGATCCATCTCTCCGAGCCTTTGATTAATTTCTCCGAGCCTTTGATCAATCTCTCCGAGCCTTTGATCAATCTCTCCGAGCCTTTGATCCATCTCTCCGAGCCTTTGATCAATCTCTCCGAGCCTTTGATCCATCTCTCCGAGCCTTTGATTAATCTCTCCGAGCCTTTGATCCATCTCTCCGAGCCTTTGATTAATCTCTCCGAGCCTTTGATCCATCTCTCCGAGCCTTTGATTAATCTCTCCGAGCCTTTGATCCATCTCTCCGAGCCTTTGATTAATCTCTCCGAGTCTTTGATCCATCTCTCCGAGCCTTTGATTAATCTCTCCGAGCCTTTGATCCATCTCTCCGAGCCTTTGATTAATCTCTCCGAGTCTTTGATCCATCTCTCCGAGCCTTTGATTAATCTCTCCGAGCCTTTGATCCATCTCTCCGAGCCTTTGATTAATCTCTCCGAGTCTTTGATCCATCTCTCAGAGCCTTTGATCAATCTCTCCGAGCCATTGATCCATCTCTCCGAGCCTTTGATCCATCTCTCCGAGCCATTGATCCATCTCTCCGAGCCTTTGATCAATCTCTCCGAGCCATTGATCCATCTCTCCGAGCCTTTGATCCATCTCTCCGAGCCTTTGATCCATCTCCTTATCTATTTATCTTGTGACCAACGGGCACGTTAAAAAATCCTGGCCACTTTCCTGTCCCTGGACCGCGATAGCTCAGTGGTTAGTGAACTGGACTACAAAGGACAAGAGGTAGGGTTCGATCCCAACCGACGGCCTCTTGTTCACCCAGCCTTTAATGGGTACCGGATTTTTTTTCTTGGAAAGTAAAGCGGCACGGACGTAATACCGACCACAGTACCCCAAAAATCATGTGCCTGTGAAATTCATGGTCACTAACGCCATATTTCCTATACGTCACTTGGCGTGACGGGGGATCATTATTTTTTTTTTTTCTTTGACTGTTCCTGTCCCACCATTTCCATCCGAGATCAGTGATTCTCTCTCTCTCTCTCTCTCTCTCTCTCTCTCTCTCTGCGATCAGGACTCAATCAGAGTAGGATTCCAGACTCTCACATGAAGTCAGCTGTCAGGTTAAGTGTGTTGATCGCCCCCACAGACAGAACATCACGATTAGAGTCTGCCAGATCCACTCTGACTGAACACCCGTTAAAACGTTGCACTGTGTTCTGCGCCAGTGGCCAGTGCATCCGATTTCAGCCAGCATTTTATTCAGGTTTGCTATCCTTAGCCTTTGATTGTCCCCAATCTTCCTGCAAGGCAGCAGATGATCTTTTCTGTAGGGGGATTCTGCCCTTAGATGGTCGGCTCTCCCAGGTTAACGAGCACCATCTGCCCGAGTCACTAGAGGTGACTAACACAGACATGTACATACAAAGATATGAGATGTGACTAACACAGACATGCACACAGCGATACGAGGCATGAGTAACACTGACATATATATAAGATATATGACACATGACTAACATAAACATGCACACAAAGATATGAGATATGACCAACATAGACATGCACACACAAAGTTATGAGATGTGACTAACATAGCCATGCACACACAAGGATATGAGATGTGACATACACAGACATGCACCAACAAAGATATGAGATATGATTAACATAAACATGCACACAAAGATATGAGATATCACTACCCCAATCATGCTCACACAAAGATATGACTAACACAGATACACACTAAGATATGAGATATGACTAAACACATACACACATAAAGATATGAGGCATGATTAACACGGACACACCAAGATATGAGATATGACTAACATGACACACACCAAGATATAAGCCATGGCCAGCACACACACACTAGCTAAGATATGAGCCATTGCTAGCCCAGAAACACATCAAGATATGAGCCATGGCTTCACGGAAAAACACCAAGAAATGAACCATGTCCAGCACAGAAACACATTAAGGTATCCATATGCTTGGGTTTGTTGTAGACGGCAGAGTCTTCTTAACGTGGGAATCATCGACATACGAGACGCACGCCCCGATTAACTGTTCACAGGTTTCGTTCAAACAGTTGTCCGGAGATTTGAGAGTGCAGTCTGACCCGTAGAACGTTCCCTTGCATGTACAGTTCCCGGTTGACTGTTCACAGGTGTCGTTGAAACAGTTGTCCGGACATTTGAGAGTGCAGTCTGACCCGTAGTACGTTTCCTTGCACGTACAGTCTGCACTTTCCGGGTCACATATGATGTCACAGCCATCAGAACACGTCTGTTTGCACTGTAGCCCAAAATTACCATCGGGACAAGTGTCATTACAGGTGTAGCCAGGATGTTTACATTGTAGGCATTTTCCGGATTTCTCCTCACATAAAGGACAGACACTAAGACAAGACCCAGAGCAGTCGTGTCCATAGATCCCATGTGAACAGTTGTCATGACACGTACCGATGATGACGTTGCAGCCTTTGCAACACCCACTACACACTGCACAAAACGACCAAGAATGCCCGTCCAGACAATAGGTGTCTGTAAATGTTTGCACCTCACACACTGTCAGTGCACTGTCGGCCTGCGAAATGGTTGGTGAGAACTCAATCTTAATGTGTGCCATTGTCGCTTGTATGGTGACTACAATAGTGTTCACAGAAATATTAGGGAATGATATATCATTATACTGGAACACTACACCGCCACTGTCAGAGAAAGCTTTTAGAGTCGCATTCTTTACCCGAATCATATTGCTAGCTCGATGATAGATTCAAATGGTGTGAATCTTCTGGGGCGTAGCAAAGTTCAGATACCAGTAAACAGAATTGGTTCCACTTCTCAATTGTGTGTGTGTGCAGTCATTGTCATAGAGATTGGTCTTTGTTGTGCCATTAACTGCGGCCTCTGGTCCACATCCGTCTCCTGTATAACAAGCATTGGGTGTGTCGGTCAGGTTTGTGTTCTGTTTGAGAGCCACTTTCCGACCCCCGCCAATGTAAATGGAGCAGATATTTGCAACTATCGCCCCTCCAATTCGTAACTTGTTGATCAGACCAGCCCCAGAGCAAAAGACATCAATCTCGTGCGAACTAACTACAAACCTTGATTCATTGTTACATGAGGCAGAATCATTTAGTTTTACCGTGAAACTGTCCGGATTTGTTAAGCCATTCACATAAATCCTATACCATGAGAACTGCAAAGATTGATTGAGAGTTGCCTCAACTGATGTAGAATCTGTGTTCGGATTACATGTGGTGTTGTTGTTATCAAACAGGAAAGTAGGTTCAGATTTTTGGTCGTATTTGTAAACGAGATCCAAGTACTGACACTGGAGTCCGAAATATTCGTGCTGACAACTGTCATTGTTTGGGCATGTCCCTGTAGTTTTGTCACACACTAAGCCATTATAGCAGTGACTTTGTAACGTACAATTTGCCCCAAACCAACCGTCTGCACAAGTAAGGTAATTAACTTCCAATGTCGCGAACGAAGCCAGCAGAATAAAGACTTGATCTACAGCGGTGGTTAACGAACTGTGTACAAACATTTATTAACAAACCCGTGGTTACATTTCTAAAATTCCGCCAACTCGCTGTGATAACAGATAGCGTGATGTTCCAAATCAAAATTGTTTACACCATTGCGCTAACGCGTACAAAGTTTCCATCTTCAGATCAGTGTTTGACTTGTGTGCTTATATTTGTCCTAGAGTTGTACTTTCCCTGTCGTGTTTGTGTGTTTATATTTGTTGTTTTGTAACTGTTGAAGGCTTTTGCCTAATCTTTGTAGTTTTTCTGGTCTCTCTCTATAGGTGTTTCTGTTTCATATAATTCTGTGTTTATTTTCTGTTTGTTTCATGCAGTTCTACTTGCGGACTCGCACGATGTTTAACATATTAATTATGACATAAGGAACCAGTCTGAGAGATAAGATCAGAAATGAAGAACTGAGAAAAAACCTATGAATAGCCCCCTCCATAGAATATATAAGGATACAACAGATAAAATGGTTTGGCCACATGACAAGACAGAAAGATCAAAACACAACACAACGAGCCTTCAACAAACGTTGTGAGAACACCCGACCCAAGGGTCAACCACGAAAAAGATGGCTCGATGTAATATTAGAAGCACTAGGAAACATAACAGCAGCAGAGTTGAACAGAAGAGCAAAATACCGCAAATTACATCTCCCCTCGACGCTGAAAGGTAGATGAGGAAGGAAAGAAGAAGAATAATGATGGCATATTTTATGTTTGTACATTGTACTTATTTTAATATCTTTCCTCCCACATAAGTTAGAACACCCCTCCAAGGCTTTCTCTGGGATAGTGCGTAATGAAGCCCCAATCTCTTTCAAAGTGGTCTGCCACATTCGTCTTTCGTGTCATGAACATGCCTCTTGTGTACCACACACTTTATTGTTTTTGCTTTCTGAGCCGTTGATCATTGCTGACTCTTCCACCGTCATAACTTGCACCTTCAAAGCTAGAGACAGAGTGGAATGGCGCTCCATGGTAGCCAACCTTCGATGCGGAGACGGCACTCGATGATGATGACATTATGCTTGTCTCATGCCTTCTGGTGTGTATTTGTTTTAACAAATCTCTCTTGCCTTGTCCAACTGTTATGTTATGTTATTCAAATTCTATTAAATCACATATGCAGCACTAAGCCACATATGCTAATCTTACATGTTCATCACCATCACCACTGAGTGTCGTCTCCGCATCGAAGGTTGGCTGGATGTAGCGCCAAGCGCGCTGTCTCTTGCTTTGATGGTGCAGATTGTCAGAGTTTGACTTGTCCATCTTTTGATGTTACTCGTCCATGTTTGTCTTGGTCTGCCTCTGCCTCTTTTACCTTGTATTTTCCCTTCCAAGATTACTTTTAGTAGGCTGTTGTGTCTTTTAACATGGCCCAAAAATCTCATTTGTCTTGTTTGAATTGTGTTTAGTAGTTCTCTTTTCATTGTTAGTTGTTTTAAGACTTCATCGTTTGTTTTCTTTTCTTTCCATCCAGCTCTTCCCATTCTTCTATAAATCCACATTTCAAAGGCTTCAATTTTCTGTTTTCTTGTCTAATGTCCATGTTTCTGCACAATACAGGAATGTTGAGAAGATATAACATTTTGCTATTCTTAAAGCTCAGCCCTTGTGTTATTTCTCTTCCCCCTCTCTCTCTCTCTCTCTCTCTCTCTCTCTCTCTCTCTCTCTCTGCGATCAAGACTCAATCAGAGTAGGATTCCAGACTCTCTCATGAAGTCAGCTGTCGGTTTAAGCGACCTGTTAAAACGTTGCACTGTGTTCTGTACCAGTGGCCCAGTGCATCTGATTTCAGCCAGCATTTTATTCAGGTTCGCTTTCCTTAGCCTTTGATTGTCCCCAGTCTTCCTGCAAGGCAGCAGGTTTCCCATCTATTTCCTCTTTATACGAATCTCGTATCTCCTACCTTCTGGCACAACACAATCAGATCTCCCTCATCGTGTTGTATTTAAAATCAAATCTCGCTCACTAAATTGTAATGATCAATTTCTATCTTATCTGGATTAAATCTTCGACATTCTTAACTAATCCTATGTTCATGCATCATGGTCTCCACCATTTTCAAAATGACACATTCCGAAGCTTTATCATCCACACGTCGTGATCTTTGTGCATTTATCACTTTATTTCCCGTAAACCAACCTGCACTAATGTTCTTTAAATCATAATCGTTTCTGAAACATGATCTTGACAGACTAATCATAAACATGTTCTTGACAGACTAATCATAAACATGTTCTTGACAGACTTATCATAGATAAACATGTTCTTGACAGACTTAACATAAACATGTTCTTGACAGACTTATCATAAACATGTTCTTGACAGACTAATCATAGATAAACATAATCTTGACAGACTTATCATAGATAAACATGTTCTTGACAGACTTATCATAGATAAACATGATCTTGACAGACTTATCATAGATAAACATGTTCTTGACAGACTTATCATAGATAAACATGAACTTGACAGACTAATCATAAACATGATCTTGACAGACTTATCATAGATAAACATGTTCTTGACAGACTTATCATAGATAAACATGAACTTGACAGACTAATCATAAACATGATCTTGACAGACTAATCATAGATAAACATGATCTTGACAGACTTATAATAAACATGTTCTTGACAGACTTATCATAGATAAACATGTTCTTGACAGACTAATCATAGATAAACATGTTCTTGACAGACTAATCATAGATAAACATGATCTTGACAGACTTATCATAGATAAACATGTTCTTGACAGACTAATCATAGATAAACATGATCTTGACAGACTTATCATAAACATGTTCTTGACAGACTTATCATAGATAAACATGTTCTTGACAGACTTATCATAGATAAACATGATCTTGACAGACTAATCATAGATAAACATGATCTTGACAGACTTATCATAAACATGTTCTTGACAGACTTATCATAGATAAACATGTTCTTGACAGACTTATCATAAACATGTTCTTGACAGACTTATCATAGATAAACATGTTCTTGACAGACTTATCATAGATAAACATGTTCTTGACAGACTTATCATAAACATGTTCTTGACAGACTTATCATAGATAAACATGTTCTTGACAGACTTATCATAGATAAACATGATCTTGACATACTTATCATAAGCATGTTCTTGACAGACTTATCATAGATAAACATGTTCTTGACAGACTTATCATAGATAAACATGTTCAACATGTTCTTGACAGACTTATCATAGATAAACGTGTTCTTGGCAGACTTATCATAGATAAACGTGTTCTTGACAGACTTATCATAGATAAACGTGTTCTTGACAGACTTATCATAGATAAACATGTTCTTGACAGACTTATAGATAAACGTGTTCTCCTAAAGTTCTACATTCATAAACCACAGTCCTCCAGCATTACTAACTCATTCTTCCAACCATTACCCCGCCATCCACTCCCTCCCCTAGTTAATCTCTCTAGAACTGCCCTCAACCCTTGTTGTCTCCCAACCCTTGACAACCCCTTGTTTCGTGACTTTTTTCCATAAAGCTAGTTTTAGCCTCGCTTACCAACTGTTGTCCAGCTCTGCTCCTGAAATCCATTAATATTGAGCTAAATGTTTCCCCAGTGCGTGCTATCTCTGTGTACCTGCCTCCTGATACTAACAACTGAAAACATGTTCCAAGTACCAGACATCTGAGAAATTCTTGCTTAATCCATAAATATAAATGGCTTCAGTCTATTTTGACAATATTCCTAGCTACTTTCGCGTGAATGATAGTCTCTACGATTTGTTGATATACGTAGAGCAGAGATAGATTGTGATCTCATCCGCCAGTAGTATTCGAATCCATTCATTTGTCATTGTCGTCATTGAGCCTGGCAATATAGGAAATGATAGAAGAATAAGATCAACATTCGGGTTGTTTACATTTTTTAGAAGTAAGATTTGGCAGAAATGAATAGCAAGAATATTGGGGAAGAAATGTAAGGATGAGACGAGATTTGGGCGTATATAATCATTTCTCTCTTTGTTTCCGGTGATCCTGTTCTATCATATGGGTGTGAGTCATGGACAATTAATAAGAAAACAAACATATATTCTAAGTCAACAGAAATATGGTAAGATCATAGCCTACTTTAAAAGGGCCTGTTGCGTAGAAAGGGAAACCCCGAAAAATCGATACGATTGTCAGGTAAGAAATACGGTTGTCAGGTAAGAACAACGATTGTCAGGTAAGACACAACGATTGTCAGGTAAGAACAACGATTGTCAGGTAAGAACAACGATTGTCAGGTAAGAACAACGGTTGTCAGGTAAGAACAACGATTGTCAGGTAAGACACAACGGTTGTCAGGTAAGAACAACGATTGTCAGGTAAGACACAACGGTTGTCAGGTAAGAACAACGATTGTCAGGTAAGACACAACGGTTGTCAGGTAAGAACAACGATTGTCAGGTAAGAACAACGATTGTCAGGTAAGAACAACGATTGTCAGGTAAGACACAACGGTTGTCAGGTAAGAACAACGATTGTCAGGTAAGACACAACGGTTGTCAGGTAAGAACAACGATTGTCAGGTAAGACACAACGGTTGTCAGGTAAGAACAACGATTGTCAAGTAAGACACAACGGTTGTCAGGTAAGAACAACGATTGTCAGGTAAGACACAACGGTTGTCAGGTAAGAACAACGATTGTCAGGTAAGACACAACGGTTGTCAGGTGAGACACAACGGTTGTCAGGTAAGAACAACGATTGTCAGGTAAGAACAACGATTGTCAGGTAAGACACAACGGTTGTCAGGTAAGAACAACGGTTGTCAGGTAAGAGCAACGATTGTCAGGTAAGAGCAACGATTGTCAGGTAAGAACAACGGTTGTCAGGTAAGAACAATGATTGTCAGGTAAGAGCAACGATTGTCAGGTAAGAACAACGGTTGTCAGGTAAGAACAACGATTGTCAGGTAAGACACAACGATTGTCAGGTAAGAACAACGATTGTCAGGTAAGAACAACGATTGTCAGGTAAGAACAACGATTGTCAGGTAAGACACAACGATTGTCAGGTAAGAGCAACGACTGTCAGGTAAGAACAACGGTTGTCAGGTAAGAACAACGGTTGTCAGGTAAGAACAACGATTGTCAGGTAAGAACAACGATTGTCAGGTAAGAACGACGGTTGTCAGGTAAGAACAACGATTGTCAGGTAAGACACAACGATTATCAGGTAAGAACAACGATTGTCAGGTAAGAACAACGATTGTCAGGTAAGAACAACGATTGTCAGGTAAGAGCAACGATTGTCAGGTAAGACACAACGGTTGTCAGGTAAGAACAACGATTGTCAGGTAAGAACAACGATTGTCAGGTAAGACACAACGATTGTCAGGTGAGACACAACGGTTGTCAGGTGAGACACAACGGTTGTCAGGAGAGAACAACGATTGTCAGGTAAGAACAACGATTGTCAGGTGAGAACAACGATTGTCAGGTAAGAACAACGGTTGTCAGGTGAGAACAACGATTGTCGGGTAAGAACAACGGTTGTCAGGTGAGAACAACGATTGTCAGGTAAGAACAACGGTTGTCAGGTAAGAACAACGATTGTCAGGTAAGACACAACGGTTGTCAGATAAGAACAACGGTTGTCAGGTAAGAACAACGGTTGTCAGGTAAGAACAACGATTGTCAGGTGAGAACAACGATTGTCAGGTAAGAACAACGATTGTCAGGTAAGAACAACGATTGTCAGGTGAGAACAACGGTTGTCAGGTAAGAACAACGATTGTCAGGTGAGAACAACGATTGTCAGGTAAGAACAACGGTTGTCAGGTAAGAACAACGATTGTCAGGTAAGACACAACGATTATCAGGTAAGAACAACGATTGTCAGGTAAGAACAACGATTGTCAGGTAAGAACAACGATTGTCAGGTAAGAACAACGATTGTCAGGTAAGAGCAACGATTGTCAGGTAAGACACAACGGTTGTCAGGTAAGAACAACGATTGTCAGGTAAGAACAACGATTGTCAGGTAAGACACAACGATTGTCAGGTGAGACACAACGGTTGTCAGGTGAGACACAACGGTTGTCAGGAGAGAACAACGATTGTCAGGTAAGAACAACGATTGTTAGGTGAGAACAACGATTGTCAGGTAAGAACAACGGTTGTCAGGTGAGAACAACGATTGTCAGGTAAGAACAACGGTTGTCAGGTGAGAACAACGATTGTCAGGTAAGAACAACGGTTGTCGTGTAAGAACAACGATTGTCAGGTAAGACACAACGGTTGTCAGATAAGAACAACGGTTGTCAGGTAAGAACAACGGTTGTCAGGTAAGAACAACGATTGTCAGGTGAGAACAACGATTGTCAGGTAAGAACAACGATTGTCAGGTAAGAACAACGATTGTCAGGTGAGAACAACGGTTGTCAGGTAAGAACAACGATTGTCAGGTGAGAACAACGATTGTCAGGTAAGACACAAGACATAAGTCCAGAAAGGGAAGCAGAAATCGTCATCGATGGTAAAAAGTTAAAGCAGGGAGGGGGGGGGGGGCAGGGCTGACTGGTCTAGAAGTAAGATGTCCAGCCTTAGACAAGAAGGTCCCATTTCAAAACCCATCAACGGTACTAGGAATTGTTCACTTCAGATCAATTCTTTCTCGTGCCTTTACCCTGCCTGCTCTCTGGGTAGTGATATGCGATGTCTAATCCTCTCTGTGGGTAGTGAGATCTGATGTCTAGCCCGCTCTGGGTAGTAAGATCCAATTTCTAGCCCTGTCTGGGTAGTGAGATCTGATGTCTAGCCCTGTCTAGGTAGTGAGATCTGATGTCTAGCCCTGTCTGGGTAGTGAGATCTGATGGTTAAATCCTCGTCTGGGTAGTGAGATCTGATGTCTAGCCCTCTCTAGGTAGTGAGATCCGATGTCTAGCTCTCTCTGGGTAGTGAGATTCAATATCAACCCTCGTCTGGGTAGTGAGATCTGATGTCTAGCCCTCTCTAGGTAGTGAGATCCGATGTCTAGCTCTCTCTGGGTAGTGAGATCCAATATCAACCCTCTCTGGGTAGTGAGGTCTGATGTCCAGCTCTCTCTGGGTAGTGAGATCCGATGTCAACCCTCTCTGGATAGTGAGATCTGATGGTTAAATCCTCGTCTAGGTAGTGAGATCCGATGTCCAGCTCTCTCAAGGTAGTGAGATCCAATGTCCAGCTCTCTCAAGGTAATGAGATCCGATGTCCAGCTCTCTCAAGGTAATGAGATCCGATGTCCAGCTCTCTCAAGGTAATGAGATCTGATGTCCAGCTCTCTCAAGGTAATGAGATCGGATGTCCAGCTCTCTCAAGCTAATGAGATCCGATGTCCAGCTCTCTCTAGGTAGTGAGATCCAATGTCCAGCTCTCTCAAGGTAATGAGATCCGATGTCCAGCTCTCTCAAGGTAATGAGATCCGATGTCCAGCTTTCTCACAAGGTAATGAGATCCGATGTCCAGCTCTCTCTAGGTAATGAGATCCGATGTCCAGCTCTCTCAAGGTAATGAGATCCAATGTCCAGCTCTCTCAAGGTAATGAGATCCGATTTCCAGCTCTCTCAAAGTAATGAGATCTGATGTCCAGCTCTCTCAAGGTAGTGAGATCTGATGTCCAGCTCTCTCAAGGTAGTGAGATCTGATGTCCAGCTCTCTCAAGGTAGTGAGATCTGATGTCCAGCTCTCTCAAGGTAATGAGATCTGATGTCCAGCTCTCTCAAGGTAGTGAGATCTGATGTCCAGCTCTCTCAAGGTAGTGAGATCTGATGGGTAATCCTCTTGGAAAAAGACTATCAAACAGGAAGTCATGCATTATGTTGACGTTAAGAAACCATGGTAGCTGGAAGTTGTGGGCTCAAATGGCCTCAGCTCGAGCAAAGTTCATAGGAAAAAAATCAGACCAGAAACATCAAAACTCTCGACGATAAAAACTGAGAGTATGTCCGAAGTAGGAGAATGTCTGCCGGTATGGCGAGGGACACGCGAGCACGTGGCTGCCGGTGTGATAATATAGGAAAATGTGATCTTCGTTCAGAATTTGGTTTCTCGAGACTTGGCCGGAGATATAAAGATGGCAGATACAGAACAAAAAGTTGCAGCAAATATCTTACCTGAAACACAATAATCTCATCACATAGAAATATGAAAACAGAGATCGGTGGTACAAGTTGCAAACCATGTGATCAAACAACATGTTTCATTGTTGCAGAACAACAACGTGAGTGCACCAATTCAGGGAGATTAATTATAAAAACAATGCTTAAATTACAATAAAACAATAGATATAAACAATAAAATAAATAAATAACAAATAATAAAACACTCATCATCATCATCAAGTACCGGGAAAATTAATGATAACGTGGAGGAGAATCATCATCATGTGCCATACCGACTGGCGTGGGGGATCAGGTCTTTCTACAATTCTATGTCCTCAGTGCATTTTATAGATTCTATTGTTGATTTATTTTTCTTCTTTTCAGCGTTCACCTGTTAAGTGGTGGGCTTGGGTGCGTTGAGTTGTTAGTTTACGGCAAAGCTGCGATACCAGCGCTTTTCGGGCCGGCACATCCGTCTTCGGTATGACTGTTGACTGTTTACCGTGCCATGACACCGAGCCATGTAGTATCTGCTCTCTTTGTCAACCGCGATCTCTCGGAGGAGAATTATTGAATCAAAAATACTCATTGTGGGCCTTACTTAGGGCACTACCCAGAGACGAGCCAGAGATTAAATAAAACCTACGAAGAACTTTGTAGTAAAAAAAAAAAGTAAAGAGCCCCGTCACGCCAAGTGACGTATAGGGAATATGGTGTTAGTGACAATAAATTTTACAGACCTTCAGCACATGCTTTTTGGGGTATTGTGGTCGGTATTACGCCCGTGCTGCTTTACTTTCCCAGAAAAAAATCAGGTACGCATTAAAGGCTGGGTAAACATGGAGGCCGTTGGATGGGATCGAACCCTACCTCTTGTCCTTTGTAGTCCAGTTCACTAACCACTGAGCTATCGCGGCTTCCACGATGAACTTTGTGTTTATGTTCTATTCTTCAGACTCTTGTACCGGATACGAACCAATTATACTTTATGTGACTAAAACCCGTTGCAACATAGGCCCCGTCACGCCGCGTGACATATAGCAGATAACTTACCACCACTGTGTGTCTATATGTTTGGAATTGGAGTCATCAATGACGGCCTAACATCATCAAGTGCTATGACGATCATCATTTTCGGGAGGACGTGAACTCCCATGGTATATGGTGGATAGGCGGCAGGAACCATTGAAGGCTATGTCTGAAAAGTGTTCCTTCTTGCAGTTTCCTCATATTCCAAGTCCGGCTTGTTGCAGGAGCTACTGAGTTAAGTGCTCTGTGCACACCGTGAGCTGTGTGTCTCATCCGTTTTGATCCTGCTTCGATATCCCGCTTGTTTACGATGAATCATGATATCGTATGACAGGGAACAGTTGGCTGTGTTCACTTTCTGCGCGGTTTCGCCTTATGTCTTTTGGCGTGTGCTGAGACTGCTACGATGGGGACTACAGTTACCTTTCTTTGTTTGGGAGATGAGTTAGTAATTCGGATGATTCCACTGGCACGGGCGGTTGAGCAATTATGGATTTTAATTCGTTTGCTGTGAAACCGAGGCCTTCCATAACCAATAACCAATAAGTACCGGGCCTACTGGCGTAGGTGATCATGTTTCTCCACAATTTTCGATCGCGGTAGCTATTTATCATTTCTGTTGTTGACCTTCTGCCAAGCCATTCTCTTAAGCTGTCCGTTATTTTTCTCTCTGCTTCCCTCTATCTCTTCGTCCCTCAATTTTCCCAGTTGTTACAATATATTCCAGCTGTTCTCTTCTCATTACATGGCCAAAAAATGATGATTGTTTCTTCCTAATATTGGAAATTAGCTCTCTTTTTGCTTTGACCTCTCTCATAACATTTTCATTACTCTTCTTAGCTGTCCATGGTACTCTCAACATGCTTCTGTATAACCACATTTCTACAGTCTCCATTGATGGCGATTCATGATTGTACAAAGAAATTACGACAGTGATTCTAATAATATTCTAATAATAAAACACTACTTTTATCAATACAAAACATGTTAGCAGCCAAATCATCAGGTCTCGTATCATTTACAAAACGTTGCACTCATCAACAATGCTTGTTTGAAAGAATCTCTTTCTCTAGTCAGATCTCCCACAGAACGTTGCACTCATCAAATCCCATCTGAAAGAATCTCTTTCTCTAGCCAGATCTCCCACAAAACGTTGCACTTATCAAATTCCGTCTGAAAGAATCTCTTTCACTAACCAGATCTCCCACAGAACGTTGCATTCATCAAATCCCGTCTGAAAGAATCTTTTTATCTAGCCAGATCTCCCACAGAACGTTGCTCTCATCAAATCCCGTCTGAAAGAATCTCTGTCTCTAGCCAGATCTCCCACAGAACGTTGCACTCAGAAAATCCCGTCTGAAAGAATCTCCTTCTCTAGCCAGATCTCCCACAGAACGTTGCACTCAGAAAATCCCGTCTGAAAGAATCTCCTTCTCTAGCCAGATCTCCCACAGAACGTTGCACTCATCACATCCCGTCTGAAAGAATCTCCTTCTCTAGCCAGATCTCCCACAGAACGTTGCACTCATCACATCCCGTCTGAAAGAATCTCCTTCTCTAGCCAGATCTCCCACAGAACGTTGCACTCATCACATCCCGTCTGAAAGAATCTCCTTCTCTAGCCAGATCTCCCACAGAACGTTGCACTCATCACATCCCGTCTGAAAGAATCTCCTTCTCTAGCCAGATCTCCCACAAAACGTTGCACTCATCACATCCCGTCTGAAAGAATCTCTGTCTCTAGCCAGATCTTCCACTTCTTCTGTTGTCATGTTCTATGTATCTTTGACGTCTTTAAACCACCTTCTTTTTGGTCTGCCCCTGACTCGTCTTCCTGGAATCATTCCTTCCTTCCATCAATTTCAGCTCCATGTGGAGCATAGATCTTCAACAAACACTTTATAAGCTTCCGTTCAATATGACGGATAGGCGACATGCAACTTTGAGGCCCTGTCTGAAAAGTATTCCTTGTTGCAGTTTTCTCATATTCCAATATGGGGCTTGCTGCTGGAGCTACTGAGTTTAGTGCTCTGTGCACACCGTGAGCTGTTTTTTTTTCATCCGGATCGTGTTTCGATATTCCGATTGTTTACAATGAATGATGATATCGAATGACGGGGGACAGTTCGGTTACGTTCATTTTCGGTGCTGCTACGCCTTATGTCTTTGGCGTGTGCTGTAGCTGCTATGATGGGAACTGCAGCTGCCTTTCTTTGTTTTGACCCTTCAATGAGAAGAGATATTAATTTGAAAGATTCCACCGGCACGGGCGGTTGAGCAATTTTGGATTGTAATTCGTTTGCAGCGATGCCGGGGCCTTCGATTAACTACAACTATAATTTGTCCATTCTCTTACGATCGTTCCCCCATCCAATTCATCCCATTTCCCACCTGTCATCTTAAAGTATGTATTGGTCTTCCACTGTGTCTTCTCCACTGGAGATTCCATAAAAGGTCCTGTCGTGTAATACTCTCCTTTGACTTGCGCAGTGTGTGTCCTATCCAGCTCCAGCGTCTTTGTCTTATCTCAATGTCCACTAACGTTTGTCTGGCACTATCCCATAGTTCTAAGTGATTTTGTCCTGCCGTTTTCATCCTCCGCGCAGACATCCATTCATGGAAGCCAGATTTTCCACTTCTTCTGTTGTCATGTGGTCTTTAAATATGCTTCATTGCACTTTTTGATTATCCGAGGATTTTTCTGTAACATTGTGTTAGGAATGAATCAATTTTCTTCTTTCTTCTTGGAGAGATTGTTCATGAACAGCCATATGTTGCTACCTGAAATATACATGCCCTCAGTCATTGTAATGCCACCGCCTTGCTGCTACTGTGTCACATGTTTTTCTTGGAGTTTCATATTTGTTTTGTTATTGCTAATCTCAACAGCCAACGATAAAGAAAAGTCGTCACAAGATGAGATGCTTAAAACGATAATTAAATTTAATAAGGCAGACTGAATCGGAAACGAAGATTTAAGAATAAAGTTTGGACAATATGAGTGCTAGATCATATAAAGAAATAGTTTCAAGATATAACATAATCACTACCAAGCAGCTTATCTCACACAGCCTTGACGCTCAGAATCAACGGGAAGATAGGAAAGGTAAACCCAGAAGAAGAGATGGATTGATGAGATTGCAGATCTCCGTAACACTGGGAGTATTGTACAACAGGCCTTTCTTTGGACCTCCAAGAAAAAAGACAAAGAGGAAGACCAAAATAAAAGTCAAGGTAAAATAAGAGACTTGAGCCGGCGTCTTAGCACGCGAGTTTTCACCCATACGTGCTCGGCCGCATATCAAGAAGTGTTCGGAGACTTCTGGATAGTGTCGCTTCAGCATCGAAACTCACGATGCGTTCCTCACATTCGCCGAGTGCTAGACTGGTACCACTTTCTGCCAGCAGCTGGATCTACCGCTGGGGTATATTTTTCTCCAACCACGGAACCAACTCACACTGCTTTCAGTGGTAATCGAACACGGGTTGTCCGAACGTCGGTGGCGCAGCCGAGTAGACCAAAGTATTCTTGGAGAAGGCAGATGGATGCAGGGATGAAGATGATGGAGAAGACATGGAGTGATCTTAAAAGAATAGCAAAAAACAGAACTGCTTGGAAAGTGATTGTTGAAGGTCTATGCTACACATGGAGCTGAAAGTGTTTGTTAAAGACCTATGCTCCACAGGGAGCTGAAAATAATTGTTGAAGACCTATGCTCCACAGGGAGATGAAAACGTTTGTTGAAGACCTATGCTCCACAGGGAGCTGAAAGTGTTTGTTGAAGTCATATGCTCCACAGGGAGCTGAATGTGTTTGTTGAAGTTCTATGCTCCACTGGGAGCTGAAAGTATTTGTTGAAGCCCTATGCTCACAGGGAGCTGAAAGTGTTTGTTGAAGTCATATGCTCCACAGGAAGCTGAATGTGTTTGTTGAAGTCCTATGCTCCACAGGGAGCTGAAAGTGTTTGTTGAAGTCCTATGCTCGACAGGGAGCTGAAGGTGTTTGTTGAAGACCTATGCTCCACAGGGAGCTGAAAGTATTTGTTGAAGACCTATGCTCCACAGGGAGTTGAAAGTATTTGTTGAAGACCTATGCTCCACAGGGAGCTGAAAGTGTTTGTTTAAGACCTATGCTCCACAGGGAGCTGATAGTATTTGTTGAAGTCCTATGCTCCACAGGGAGCTGAAAGGTAGAAGAAGAAAAATCTCCGAAGCACCCAAGAGGACATTGACCTGGAAATTCCAACGATTCCCTCGACGCTGAAAGGCTCTAGCTGAAGAAATGAGTGAAGTGGTTTAGTGAATGTTGTTGGTAGTACCATAGATTAGTGGTTCTCATACGGCCACGAGGGGCGACAGGATAAATTAAAGTTTGATTGGAGTGCCCACGGATTACAAAATGTTGGGAAACACTGCCAGAATAAAAACGAATCTTCTTGGCTTTCACCCGTCTCGTCGGCGGCTATGCGTTGTGCCGTCTAATTTATTGCAAAACTGCTTTATTTGCTCCTTTCAACCCGACACATCTGTCTTCAACATAAGTAGATTACCTTAACGATTTTACCCCTGCAGCGACCATTCTAGTCCTACTCTTTTCGAATTTCCACTGCCACGACTTTTAACAAGCGCGACTATACTCGGTTTTCCTCTGTTACCCAAGAAAGGTAGACGTGGGATCTCACTAGCTAGAGATCAGGGGAGGGTATAGCTACAAGAAAATAACGGATACCAAAGTGAAGCATTCCTACCTCCCGTGGTAGGGTTTCAAACTCGAAACCTTCCTGTCCAGAAGATAGCTGTCTTACCTGAAATCAGGCAGAACCTCAGTTAAAGGAAACCAGACAGAACCTCAGTTAAAGGAAACCAGACAGAACCTCCGTTAAAGGAAACCAGACAGAACCTCAGTTAAAGAAAGCCAGACAGAACCTCAGTTAAAGGAAACCAGACAGAACCTCAGTTAAAGGAAACCAGACAGAACCTCAGTTAAAGGAAACCAGACAGAACCTCAGTTAAAGGAAACCAGACAGAACCTCAGTTAAGAGAAAAAAACGAAGGATGTCGGCTCACCAATGCAATTATCTGCGTTAAAGTCAAAATGATGTTCTACTTAACAAATATGCGCCGATGAAACGGTGTCGTACACACGGCAATATTCCTTTTTGACAAGCTAAGTGTTGTGAATGATGCGACCTTCCACCGTGTAGAGTTGATCTGCGGTATACGTCACACTGAGTGCTGTTCAATGACCGTCGTTGGAATTGGTTGACGCAAGTTATTTACATGTTATAACACATTAATGTGGACTGCTCCGTCAAGTCAGCGGAAGTTGTTTTCTCCTTAGGGAATTTGCACTGTGTTTCGTTCGTTGCAGGGTGCATTAACTAGAGCATTGGATTTGGAGTCAGGGTGATGTCCTAGCATTATCGAGCATACATCGAAAAAAAAAAAAGACGATCATCTTTTTTCCGGAGGACGTGAACTTCCGGTCAATATGGTAGATAGGCGGCAGGAACTATTAAAAGCTATGTCTGAAAAGTGTTCCTTGTTGCAGTTTTCTCATATTCCAAGTCCGGCTTGTTGCAGGAGCTACTGAGTTAAGTGCTCTGTGCACACCGTGAGCGGTGTGTCTCATCCGTTTTGATCATGTTTCGATATTCCAATTGTTTACGATGAATGATGATATCGTATGACAGGAAACAGTTTGCTGTGTTCACTTTCTGCGCGGTTTCGCCTTATGTCTTTTGGCGTGTGGTGAGACTGCTACGATGGGGACTACAGTTACCTTTCTTTGTTTGGGAGATGAGATATTAATTCGTATGATTACGCTGGCACGGGCGGTTGAGCAATTGTGGATATTAATTCGTTTGCAGTGATACCGGGGCCTTTCATAACTAAATAACCAAATAAGGACAGAATTAACACTATCCTGTAGAAAGTCATTCATGCACTAACAAATCGCCTAGATGATGCTGTCGTTTTATTTTTAACCATTGAATAGATACACGATAATATCCCCGGGCGCGGCGCCCCTGCGGAAGTTTGGTGCCGCCCCTGGGGAAGTTTGGTGCCGCCCCTGGTAAAAACAGTGCACACTTTAAGAACCATTGCTTTACAGGTTTCACCTGATGTACCATCACCCTCTTCAGCATCATTCAGTGCCGTCTCCGCATCGAAGGTACGAACGTAACTATGGAGCGCCATTCCGCTCTGTCTCTTGCTTTTCTAGTGCAAGTTGTCATATGCTAATTTTTCTATCTTCTGATATTACTCGTCCACATTAGTCTTGGTCTGCCTCTATTACCTTTTATTTTCCCTTTCAAGATTTATTTTAGTAGGCTGCTGTGTCTTTTAACATGGCCAAAAATCTCGTTTGTCTTGTGTTTAGTAGTTCTCTTTACATTTTTAGTTGTTTGAAGACTTCATCACAAGATGCATACCATACAGACACACACACACTCCCCAATATCATTCTCCAAGACACACACTCACACACAAACACATAAACTTCCAAATACAAACTCTCACACTCAAGCGTCCTCTCTATCTCTCATTCTCCGTCTTATTGTCCGCTACTGGATCGTCTTCCTTTGAATCATTTCCCAAGAAGTTAATATCACAGTTGAGGGAACACATCTGGAGACAGTCCAGAGCTACAACTACCTGGGACATACTATAACCAATGATGGAAAATGTAAAATCGAAATAAACAAAAGAATAGGTATGGCAAAAATAATTTTAATGTCATGAAAAATATACTAACAACAAAACAAATAACAGCAAGGCTGAAATAAAGAATGGCAAAATGTTACATCTTCTCAATATTCCTGTATGGTACAGAAACATGGACATTAGACCAGAAAACAGAACTGGAAATTGAAGCCTTTGAAATGTGGATTTACAGAAGAATAGGTAGAATTGGATGGAAAGAAAAGAAAACAAACGATGAAGTTTTAAAACAACTGAAAATAAAAAGAGAACTACTAAATACAATTAAGACAAGACAAATGAAATTTTTTGGGGCATGTTAAAAGGCACAACAGCCTACTAAAAGTAATATTGGAAGGGAAGATACAAGGTAAAAGAGGCAGAGGCAGACCAAGACTAACATGGACAAGTAACATCAAAAGATGGACAAGTCAATCTATGACAGCCTATACCATCAAAGCAAGAAACAGAGTGGAATGGATCCATAGTAGCCACCCTTCGTTGCGGAGACGGCACTCGATGATAATGATGATGATTTCTCTTAAGACTTCTCGTCACTCACAACTGGAGGGTTTACAGAACGTTCACAACTGGAGAGTTTACAGAACGTTCACAACTGGAGAGTTTACAGAACGTTCACAACTGGAGAGTTTACAGAACGTTCACAACTGGAGAGTTTACAGAACGTTCACAACTGGAGAGTTTACAGAACGTACACAACTGGAGAGTTTACAGAAAGTTCAAAACTGGAGAGTTTACAGAACGTTCACAACTGGAGAGTTTACAGAACGTTCACAACTGGAGAGTTTACAGACCGTTCACAACTGGAGAGTTTACAGACCGTTCACAACTGGAGAGTTTACAGACCGTTCACAACTGGAGAGTTTACAGAACGTTTCCAACTGGAGAGTTTACAGACCGTTCACAACTGGAGAGAGTACTTCAGCTACACACAAACCGTTACCCTAGACCCCGTGTTTAGAACTAAAAACATTTCTTTGGTACCTGATCTGTGGCACGCGCTGTTTTCTCAATAGACTGTCTTGTCACCTGTCCCCACTGAGCGAGCTCGTATTAATCACCTGTCGAGCACACCCAGGTGCTAATACGACAAGAGAGAGCTGTCAAGAGTCGGCTCCAAGCTGTTGCCAGGGAGGAGATTCTACCTGGACACCATTGTTGTCGCTGACCTCAAAGGGCGTAGCCTGGACTTCATTTCAAAGTTAATTTTCTTTTTTCCCCCCGAAATATCGCCCCCCCCCCGACTCTTTACAGAAAGGTTTGTTGCTCTGTGGTCCGCGTAGTGCTTCACTCAGCGCCTTTGTGGCTTATGCCCTTTAGATCAGTACATATATATGGTTTGCCTTATTGCTGAGCTTTGCTGAACCTAACAGTAAAATTGTAGTTCCAACGTTTAAAAGGGAACAGCAACAATAGATTCGGTTCGCTCAGTTTAGTCCAATCAGCCCGTTAATGATAATAAAGATAGGTCCAGACTGTGGGAAAAATACAACATTAATATCTTTAACAGCAAGTTCAGACAGAAATGTAACATTAAAAACAGTAACGGTAGGTCTAGACAGTAGGTTAAATATAACATTATTACAGTAGCTGTTGCAGATTGTGAAAAACCCATTGGCCGATAGAAAGAAACTACGGACAATGATGCTACATGGCCAGTCGCAAGGATTGCAAACAAAAAGTAACAATTTATACAGGCAACGACATTGCAGATACAGACAATACTTCAGACGAACGAAAGACTGACAGACAGACAGACAAACAGACACACATCTATGTTTGTATGCATGTATCTATCTATCTATCTATCTATCTATCTATCTATCTATCTATCTATCTATCTATCTATCTATCTATCTATCTATCTATCTATCTATCTATCTATCTATCTATCTATCTATCTATCTATCTGTCTGTCTGTCTGTCTGTCTGTCTGTCTGTCTGTCTGTCTGTCTGTCTGTCTGTCTGTCTGACCGTCCGTCCGTCCGTCCTCTGTCTGTCTATCTATCTATGACAGTAACGGTAGTTGCAGACTGTTGGATAAGTATAACATTAATGACAGTAGCGGTAGATCCAGACTGTAGGACAAGTAAAACATTAGTGACAGGAATGGTAGATCCAGACTGTAGGACAAGTATAACATTAATGACACTAATGGTAGATCTAAACTGTATGACAAGTATAACATTAATGACAGTAATAGTAGATCCTGATTGAAGGACAAGTATAACACTAATGACAAAAATGGTAGATCCAAACGGTAGGACAAGTATAACACTAATGACAGTAATGGTAGATCAAGACTGTAGGACAATTATAACACTAATGACAGTAATGATAGATCCAGACTGTAGGACAAGTATAACACTAATGACAGTAATGGTAGATCCAGACTGCAGAACAAGTATTACACTAATGACAGTAATGGTAGATCCAGACTGCAGGACAAGTATAACACTAATGACAGTAACGGTAGATTCAGACTGTGGGACAAGTATAACACTAATGACAGTAATGGTAGATCCAGACTGTAGGACAAGTATAACATTAATGACAGTAACGGTAGATCCAGACTGTAGGACAAGTATAACACTAATGACAGTAACGGTAGATTCAGACTGTGGGACAAGTATAACACTAATGACAGTAATGGTAGATCCAGACTGTAGGACAAGTATAACATTAATGACAGTAATGGTAGATCCAGACTGTAGGACAAGTGTAACATTAATTACATTAATGGTATGTTAACATGGCAGGAAAATGGCAACGTTATTGTCAGTAACGGAGGATCAAGCCTGTTATCATTGTACTTTCCCTACTGTCTTTCTCTAGCCTATCAATTTCGAGAGAAATGGAGAACTTAGATCAATGCTCTCTAGTTTGTCTCCGTCATGATGTACATCGTGATCTCTTTGATGTTTCAATATATCATCGTTTTCTAGGACTACCTTTACCCCACATTCCATTGATTGGAAGCTGTTTGGCTGTGTGTAAACCGTTTGCTGTGTTATTTCTTCATATGATACATCAATAGTGTTACTCCAAATATCTTTCTTGTAACCAATTTCTGGTAGGATCTCTCTCTCTCTCTCTCTCTCTCTCTATCTCTGCGATCAAGCCTCAATCAGATTAGGATTCCAGACTCTCTCATGAAGGCAGCTGTCCGTTTAAGTGATTCGATTGCCCCATATAGTTTTTTTCTTCCAGAGAGGTGGGTGTGGACCACATTGCTCTTCTCAGGTCTGTGTGCTGGGGGCAATCCTGTAGAACATGTTTTGTAGTCATATTGTCCAGTGTACAGTGGCATAGGTTGGTTGTACCTATTTTGAATTTGGTGAACATGTGATTTCTCATTCTATTGTGGCCAGTGCGTAGGCGAAGTATGATGACTTGATCCCTCCTTGATAGTTGGTGGTATCCGTCACTCTCGTTATGCTTTGGGTCTTCTCGTTTCCATTTTTCATGGAACTGACCTTTGAGGATGGATTTGGCTTCATCATAACTGAGCGGATGGTTCTCTTGTGGTAATCTCCCTCCCTCTTTAGCTAATTTGTCTGCGCGTTCGTTCCCGTGTATATTACAGTGTGATGGTATCCACTGAATGACAACTCTCTGGAAGTTATTGCATAGTTGGTCCAGGGTTGTTCTCAAGTCATCTAGTTCATTGTTCTTGGGACTTTTTAGAGCTGATAGTACTGACAGTGCATCAGTCAGAATCACCAATTTATTGTGCATATTATTTTTGTGTTGAGTAGCCAGTGTTGCAGAATCTCTAAGGGTCTCAGTTTCTGCTTTAAAGTTGTTTGAGAATTTTCCAGTAGCTATTGACTTGGTGATCTCGTCCTGATTATTCAGCGTCAAGAACACACCTCCCCCTCAATTTCTGGTGGCATTTGTAGCAGAGCCATCTGTGTATATGTGGGACCAAGAGTCCTGTGGGTTGGTATCGTTTATGTGTTTTTCTGCTACGTGTTTTCTTTCTGTGTTCTGATTGGGTGCCTTTTTTCGTGATTCCTGAAATATTTTCCTTAAGTTCTAGTATTTTATGTTTCCCATGAGGAGACATATCAGATGGGCCCAAGGGTTTCGATATTGTTTGGGAAAGTACTGGGTCTCCAGTAGTTAGTTCATTGGCAATTGCCGCGAAGTTACTCCCCTTTAGTCGTACAATTCCGGAACCAGTTACTCTTTGGTGCATGGAGTGGCTAAGGAGCCTTCTATATTTCTCTGCTTGTTGCAATACTTTAGTGACCCGTCTGTCTTCTAAGGGTTGTAAACCTGTTACTGTTTCTAGAGTCTTGATAGGTGTAGATTTCATAGCACCAGTGATGATACGGGCAGCTTGGTTCTGTGTTCTGTGAATTTTGCTAAGGTGTGATTTGGAAGCCATAGCCCAGGCTGTGACTCCATACTCTAGAACTGGTCTGACTCTTCCTACGTATAGTCTTTTCAAGATATTGCTGTCTGCCCTCCAGTCCGTTCCTGCCAATTTCTTCATAATATTTGTTCGTTTTCTGGCTTTTTTCCTTGCTCTGTCTATCTGATTTTTCCAAGTCATTCTGTGATTCATGGTGACGCCAAGATATGTTGGGTTTTGGTCAATAGGGAGTGGTCTTTTATCTTCAATTTTGCAGAGAGTGTGTTTCTTGATAGGCTAAAAATTGTATATGTAGTTTTTTTTTTCGTTGATTGGTAAGAACCAGGTGTTCGTCCATTTTTCAAGTTCACCTAGGGCATCTTGCATCCTGGGTCCAGCCACCGACATACTTTCCTCGCGAGCCCATAACGCCAGATCATCTGATGAGTGTATTCTGGGTGGAATGTCCATTACGATGTCATTTATGAAAATTAAAAAGAGTGTTGGGGACAAGACTCCGCCTTGTGGGACACCTTATTCGATAGAGACCTTACTTAGTTGACCTTGAACTTGTACTCTGGCCGTTCTACCCTGAAGGTATTGAGGGACCCAATTGAATAATCGACCCTGGATGCCAAGTCTAAACTTGTTCTTTAAACCCTCTCGCTATACCCTATCAAAAGCTTTATCCATGTCGACCCACACTGATCTGGTGAGACGCACCAAGATGGACGCTTGTTTACGTTTGAACAAAGCCCAACGGCCAAGATCTGAATTTGCAGAATTTCGTTCATTCTCAACGGCAGCCGTTATAGTTTAGCTTTTACTAGCACAATGCCTGGAGTATAAGCTCAGAACACAATCTTGTCGTGCTTTCTCCCTGGATCGAAGGTTGGCGACAATGGAGATTCATTTCACTCTGACTCTTGTGGACCCTGTCTTAAATGAACCAAATTAGTAAACAACCATGCTTCCACTAACGCTGGAGGAGATCAACACCTTCTTTGACAAACTATCAAAATAGTAAATTACATGTTTCATCAAATATTCGTATATATCTGGTAGAACTTTTAGTTTAAAATACTTGTCATAACATGACTTGTCGGCATCTGTGAGACTCAAGGAAGTTCGTGATAGTTAGGAGGGTCTTATAGTCTGTTGTTTGATGTGTGACGCTGATGGTCTAATCACCAACTAATTACTACATCGAGCTTGGGCAGATGGTGCTCGTAAACCTGGGAGGGCCGACCATCTAAGGGCAGAATCCTCCTACAGAAAAGACAATCTGCTGCCTTGCAAGAAGATTGGGGACAATCAAAGGCTAAGGAAAGCAAACCTGAATAAAATGCTGGCTGAAATCGGATGCACTGGGCCACTGGCGCAGAACACAGTGCAACGTTTTAATAAGTAATCAATCAGACTGGATCTAACAGATTCTAATTATGATAGAAACTACCGCTGACCGGAAAGGCTTCAAGAAACAGCTGAATATAATACACTGGAATACGGAGGGCATATACCACAAAAAAAAACAAGCTCTAACAATCAGACTAGCAGAGGAGGAGATAGACGTTGCCTGCATCCAGGAAACTCATCTTAATCATCAGCATAGATTTATGATCAGGGGCTACCAAACATTTGAACAGGACTGTGAAGGGTCACAATGGTGGAATTCTTATACTTATTAAACATTCCATCCAGCAAAACTGATAGATGTAGTCACAAACGGAGAGGCAGAGATCATTGGTACAGACCTATACATTAACTCCGCTAGTATAAGGATATTTAATATATACTGTCAAATGACAAATTACTGAAGCTGGAGTCAATAATAATGGAAATAACACCATCAAAGTGTCTGGTAGTAGGAGACCCTAACAGCCACTCTGAAAGATGGGGATATAAGGAGTCCAATGTTCGAGGTGAAGAAGTGGAAGAATGGGAAATAGACAACAACCTATTCCTCATAAATTCTAAGGAGGACCCCCCAACCTTCTACTCAAGATGGAAAACAACTTCCACTCCCGACCTAGCATTTGCAACTGGAGACATATCTATCAAAATAACCAGAAAAGTGCTGAACCAACTTGGAGATAGTGATCATAGACCAGTCAAACTTTCAGTGGATCTTGCTCACAAACAGGAGTTGCAAATACCTCTTCTCCGCTGGAACTATAAGAGAGCAGATTGGGCAAAGTTTGCAAGGCTCACTGATGCATATACTGCGCCTATCAACACTCAAGAGAAAAAGGTCAATAATATGATAGAGCTGTTAACAAATGGAATCCTGAGAGCTGCTAAAGAATCCATTCCTAGAGGAGCAAGAAGAAACTACAAGCCATCCTGGAGCAAGGAAATACAAAGACTAGAAGAAGAACTGGACTCTGCCAGTGAACTAGCTGAAACATCACACAGCACAGGGAGCAACATTGCCTACAAAGCAGCCTCGGCCAAATACAGACGTGAGGTCATGATATCAGCAAGACAGAGCTGGATAGACAAAACAGAGAGCCTTAATCTAGACAAAAATGGTCATAAACTATGGAAACTTGCAAAAGCTCTGAGCGACGAAAACAACTGCCCACCAGCAATATCATTAGCACACAATCAGAACATCCTCACAGGAAACAGGGCAGTAAATCTACTGATTGAGACTTACAAAAACATTAGTAGAATAAACATTCCAATAGACAAACCGAAACCTGCAAGGCGGGAAAACCAAGATGCAAAACGCATGCCTTTTGCACCAGATGAACATCAGACGACCATCTTTACCCCAACTGAATTAGATGTTGCCCTCAAAGGATTGAAGCTCAAAATTTCCCCTGGTAAAGATGGAATCTCCAACGAAATGCTCCTGAATGTGGGACAGAAAGCCAAGAGCCAGCTTCTAAGGATAATAAATGTTAGCTGGAAGAGAGGTCATGTGCCGGCAACCTAGAAAGAAGCTATTATGGTGCCCATCCTCAAGCGTGGAAAAGACCCACTAGACCCAAGTAGCTATAGACCAATTAGCCTACTGAGCTGCCTGAGTAAACTCATGGAAAGGCTGGTTAACAGAAGACTTATGTGGCATTTGGAGACAAAACAAGAAATCGTACCACAACAAAGTGGCTTCCGTCAGCACAGATCAACTGAAGACCTGGTCACCTACATTGCACAGGAAATAGAGGATGCTCTTCAAGAAAAGAAACACACACTGGTAGGATCAATATAACAACATTTATTCTTAATTTCCATTCATTTCTCTTTCTGGGGGACTGGTTGGTCTCGAGGCAAGACGCCGGCCTTGAGACACAGAGGGTTGTGAGTTCAAATCCTGGCTAAACCGGTTGAGATTTTTATTCATGATTTGTAGGCAAATGCTCGCCTCACAGCGAGAGAGCTGGAGGCTGTCAGCGACCCACAGCTTGCGCCAGCATCGGTGAACCAAAACCATTAAGACCCTGCTCCACCTCTCCGCGGTGCCTCTAGTTGCAGACTAAACTGTCTAGTCTAGCCAAGCGAGTAGGGATCAAAGAGGAAAGACAACCCCGTACTCAAAAACGTCGTGCTAAAGTCGGATGTGTTGGGCCGAAAGGCGCAGATATCGCAGTTATGTTGCAAACCACAACACAACGCAGACACACCCAGTTAACGTCCTTTTAAGGGCGGATGATAAAGAGGAATTCTATAGTGTACTAGAATACTCTAGAATACTTTAGTCATCGAGCGAACACAAGCAAGTATTTATAATTTCTCTCTGCGGTAACCAGCCCTGGTCTCAGCAGCGAGGTTCAGCTTGAAATGTCAGCTACTCATCGACGAAAAAAATATGAGTACCTCTGAAGACGGAGTTATCTGCCTGTACGGCGAGGAACCCCAGTGCACACGGCTGCCAGGGATAAAAATTGATTAACTCGCAAAATTCAGTTCATAGTATTTAGGGATTTCGTCAGAAGTGAGAGCTGGCGAACGCAAAAAAAAAAAAAAAAAAAAAATAAAAAAAAAAAAATTCTCCTTCTAGTACGATTTTATTATTATTATTTTTATTTTTATTTTTAAATACATATTTGTGTGTGTGTTGTTGTTTGTTCCTGTTGAATGCCTATTGCGCTAAAACGTCGTTCTGATCTGTGTTGTCCACTTGTTGAATGAAACTTTAACCATAACTTTTCTTTCTATTTTTGTCCTATTTATTTTTTTTTCATTTCTCCTAACCAATTTCGTGTTCTGTCTTTTCTTCTCACATTAGGTCTTTAAAAGCGTCCCATCTCTGCATTGATATTTATTTATTTGTGTTCCTTTGCTTGTGGCTATATTTAGCGCTTGAGCGGAATATTGGTGGCCAATTGCATTACATAAAGAACTCTTTACAAAAGATGTTACAACTATCTTCTGTGAACTGGAGCCAAATCTCCAATCACCTGGTTTGTCTTCTTTTGTCAGTTCAAAGATATGGTCAGATGGCATGATAAAGGTAACATTAATGACAATAACGGTAAGTCTAGACAGCATGATAAAGATAACATTAATGACAGTAACAGTAAGTCCAGACAGCATGATAAAGATAACATTAATGACAGTAACGGTAAGTCCAGACAGCATGATAACGATAACATTAATGACAGTAACGGTAAGTCTAGACAGCATGATAAAGATAACATTAATGACAGTAACGGTAAGTCTAGACAACATGATAAAGATAACATTAATGACAGTAACGATAAGCCCAGACGACAAGATAAAGGTAACATTTGAGACTGTAGCGGAAGGTTCGAGCTGCAAGTTAAAAAAAAATAACATTAATGACAGCAACGGTAAGTCCGGGCTACATGATAAAGATAACATTAATGACAGTAACGTTATGTCGAAACTACAAGATAAAGAACCATTAATGACAGAAACGAGAAATCCAGACTGTATGATTATGATAACATTGGGGACTGAAGCTGTAAGTCGGAGCTACACGATAAAGATAACATTAATGACAACGATGGTAGATCCAGATTACATGATAAAGATAACATTAATGACAACGATGGTAGATCCAGACTACATGATAAAGATAACATTAATGACAACGATGGTAGATCCAGACTACACGATAAAGATAACATTAATGACAACGATGGTAGATCCAGACTACACGATAAAGATAACATTAATGTCAAAGATGGTAGATCCAGACTACACGATAAAGATAACATTAATGACAACGATGGTAGGTCCAGACTACACGATAAAGATAACATTAATTACAACGATGGTAGATCCAGACTACATGATAAAGATAACACTAATGACAACGATGGTAGATCCTGACTACATGATAAAGATAACATTAATGACAATGATGGTAGATCCAGACTAGATGATAAAGATAACATTAATGACAACGATGATAGATCCAGGCTACATGATAAAGATAACGTTAATGACAGTATAAATACCACTAAACTTGGAACTTAGACCTAAGATAGCACTAATGACATTCAAATTAAGTCCAAAAATCATTACTAAGATAATATTAGTGGTTAACTTTAAGTTCAAACCGTACAGCAAAGGTAAATTATCAAGTCCGAAATGTATTTTGACAGTAACAGTAACGACAGTAACATTAACGACAGTAACAGTAAAACAGAACCAAAATAACGAAGACAATAAAAGTAACAGTAACATTAAGTCCAATCTGTATTAAGAAGATAACATTAATGTGAATAACGTGAAGTCCAACTTGTATCAGGAGAAAACGTTCTTGACAGTAAATATGAACTAAACTGTTTTCATCATTATCAAGTACCGTGCATGCTGGCATATGTGATCATGTCTCTACACAACTTTCGATCACGTCAGTTATTTACCATTTCTGTTGTTGACCTTCTGCCAAGCCATTCTCTTAAGTTGTCTGTTTTGTTTTCTCTTAGCTTCCCTCTATCTCTTCGTCCCTCAATTTTTCCAGTTGTTACAATATATTCCAGTTGTTCTCTTCTCATTACATGGCCAAAAAATGATAATTGTTTCTTCCTAATATTGGAAATTAGTTCTCTTTTTGCTTTGACCTCTTTCAGAACATCTTCATTACTCTTCTTAGCTGTGCACGGTATTCTCAACATTCTTCTGTAATACCACATTTCTACAGACTCCAGTGATTTTCTTGTCTGTTGTCCTATTGTCCATGATTCACTGTTTTACGAAGATATAAATAATGACAGTAGCATTAAATCCGAGATAAACAGTAAAAAAACATTAGTGAGAGAAACATTAAGTCTATACTATATCCTGTGTGTTACAGGGGCCTCATTATGAGGGTAGTAAAGAATAGTGACACTGTGACCTTCCAGACATGTCGTAAGAGGCGACTAAGGAGGTTGATCGATGGCTTGACAAGCTGTCATTGTAAAAAGTATTGTTATGGAAACAAAGCCATTGATTTTAGAATCAGTGATCTCTGCAATATGTGCCATTTTGGCTCGCAAGGTTTCTGTCTTTGAGATTGTGGTTCTGCCCTATGTGCCGTCTTCGGCTCGAAATGACAATAGATAGATAGATAGATAGATAGACAGACAGACAGACAGACAGACAGACAGACAGATAGACAGACAGACAGACAGATAGACATATAGACAGATAGACAGATAGATAGATAGATAGATAGATAGATAGATAGATAGACAGACAGACAGACAGACAGACAGACAGACAGACAGACAAGACAGACAGACAGACAGACAAGACAGACAGACAGACAGACAGACAGACAGACAGACAGACAGACAGACAGACAGACAGACAGACAGACAGACAGACAGACAGACAGACAGACAGACAGACAGACAGACAGACAGACAGACAGACAGACAGACAGATAGATAGATAGATATTACAAAGATAACAATAACGAGAGTAACTTTAAATTCAAATTATATTACAAAGACAACATTAATGACACTTAAAACAACAGCAAATCTAGACTGTATTTATTGAACATTTTATTACATTGCATTCTAAATACCGGAATGGAATAGTTACATTAATAATTACATAGATCATTGCATGTATGCCAAACATATATTATTGACTAGAACAATTTATCAATAAAAAATGATGTAACCAACAAATAGTTAAAAACAAGTCTAGAAACAAGTCTAGAAACAAGTCTAGAAACAAGTCTAGAAACAAGTCTAGAACACAGAGTAAATTGAACTTGGAAAACGATCGTATCTAACCAAACCAAGGCTGAATAAAAACAGAAATCAAATCAAATGTGGAACAAACCTACAATAACTCCACACATTTTCAAACTGTCACAGAATTGTCATTCTTCCTCCTCTAATTCTTCTACTTCCTCTTCTGCTTCTTCTGCCTCTACTTCTTCTTCTCCTTATACTACTTTTCTTTTCTTCTTATACTTCTTCTTCTTCATCATCATCTTCTTCTTCATCATCATCATCTTCTTCTTCATCATCATCATCTTTTTCTTCTTCTTCTTCATCATCCTCTTCTTCTCCATCATCATCTTCTTTTTTCTTATTCTTCATCATCTTCTTCTTCTTATTCATCATCACCATCTTCTTCATCATCATCATCATCATCATTATCTTCTTCTTCTTCTTCTTCATCATCATCATCTTCTTCACCATCATCATCCTCCTCCTCATCATCATCTTCATCATCATCTTCTACATCATCATCGTCATCAGCATCATGATCATCATCATCTTCTTCCTCTTCTTCTTCATCATCATATTCTCCTTCTTCATCATCATCATCATCATCATCATCATCATCTTCTTCCTCTTCATCATCATCTTCTCTTCTTCATCTTCATCATTATTTTCTGCTTCATCACCATAATCTTCTTTTACTTCTTCTTCTTCTCTTCATCCTCATTATCTTCA
Source organism: Megaustenia siamemsis (assembly GCA_032433765.1). NCBI lineage: Eukaryota > Metazoa > Mollusca > Gastropoda > Stylommatophora > Ariophantidae > Megaustenia > Megaustenia siamemsis. The sequence goes on along the minus strand of JAVIAB010000025.1, from coordinate 29,288,068 downwards.
TCTTCTTCATCATCATCTTTTTCTTCTTCAACATCATCTTCTTCATCATCTTCATCTTCATCATCAGCATCATCATCTTCCTCCTCATCATCATCTTCTTCTCCTTCATCATCATCAACTACCTCTTCCTCATTTTTATCTTCATCATCATCATCTTCTTCATCATCATGATCATCATCTTCTACTTCATCATCGTCATCAACTTCTTCTTCATGTTCATTATCATCGTCATCATCATCTTCTTCATGATCATCATAATCATCTTCTTCATCATCATTATCATCTTCTTCATCACCATCATCTTCTTCTTAATCTTCTTCATCATCATCGTAATAATCATCTTCTTTTTTCATCATCATCATATATTCCTCATCATCATCATCATCATCATCTTCTTCATCATCATCAACTTCTTATTCTTCATCATCATCATCATCATCATCATCTGCTTCTTCTTCTTCATGATCATCATCATCATTCTCTTCATCATCATCAAATTCTTCTTCTTGATCTTCTTCATCATCATTATCAACTTCTTCATCATCATCATCATCATCATCTTCTTCATCTTCATCGTAATAATCATCTTCTGCTTGATCATCATCATATTCTACTTCATCATCATCTTCCTCTTCATTATCATCAACTACTTCTTCTTCATCTCCAACATCATCATCTTCATCTTCATCACAATCATCATCTTCCTCTTCTTCATCATCATCTTCTTCCTCTTCATCATCATCTTCTTCCCCATCATCATCTTCTTCATCACAATCATCATCTTCTTCTTCTTCATCATCATCTTCTTCTTCTTCATAATCATCATCTTCTCCTTAATCATCATCTCTCACTTCATCATCATCATCATCTTCTTCATCATCTTCTTCTTCTTCTTCTTCTTCTTCTTCATCACAATCATCATCTTCTTCTTCTTCATCACAATCATCATCATCTTCTTCTTCATCATCATCATCTTCTTCACAATCATCATCTCCCACTTCATCATCATCTTCTTCTTAATCATCACCTCCCACTTCATCATCATCTTCTTCTTAATCATCATCTCCCACTTCATCATCATCATCTTCTTCATCATCATTATCTTCTTCATCATCATTATCTTCTTCATCATCATTATCTTCTTCTTAATCATCATCTCCCACTTCATCATCATCATCTTCTTCTTAAGCATCATCTCCCACTTCATCATCATCATCTTCTTCTTAATCATCATCTCCCACTTCATCATCATCATCTTCTTCTTAATCATCATCTCCCACTTCATCATCATCATCTTCTTCTTAATCATCATCTCCCACTTCATCATCATCATCTTCTTCTACTTCATCATCTTCTTCTTAATCATTATCTCCCACTTCATCATCATCATCTGCTTCTTAATCATCATCTCCCACTTCATCATCATCATCTGCTTCTTAATCATCATCTCCCACTTCATCATCATCATCTTCTTCTACTTCATCATCTGCTTCTTAATCATCATCTCCCACTTCATCATCATCATCTCCCACTTCATCATCATCATCTTCTTCTTGTCCCTGACCATAGACCCAGCAGTCTATTCAATGACCTTAAGGGTCTTGTAACGTTGCAAGGTTCTGAAACAAAATTAATCCTTTTTGCACCTTCCGTGGACATTCTCCGTAGAGTATTCCATGTCTGGCCCATACTGTCCTTTACCTGCCTCTCCCTCCCTTCTGAGTCTACATCGTGGGAGTGCATGTTTCTCAATCTCTTGACTATATGTAGACAATTCTCAGCAACTAATATTTAGAGGGAATATTCTCGTATATTTTTAGAAGGGAAAATTAATATCCTCTAGTCTCTAAAATGTGAAATGTTTGCTTTTTCAATCTCTAAAACTTAGAAGGAATGTGATTTTCCTCAGTCTCTAAAATTTAGAAGGAATATAATTGTTCTCAATCTCTAAAACTTAGAAAGAATGTGATTGTTCAGTCTCTAAAATTTAGAAGGAATGTGATTGTTCACTCTCTAAAACTTAAAAGGGATGTGATTGTTCTCAGAATCTAGACTTTAAAAGAAATATGATTGTTCTGTCTCTAAAATTTAGAGGTAATCCGACTGTTCTCAAACTCTAAATGAGGGAATCCGATTGTGATTTTTTCTGTTTCTAAAATTTAGAGTGTGGTTCTTCTCACTTCCCAAAGTGTGAAAAAAAAGTAAAGTGCTCCCGTCACACCAAGTGGCGTATAGGGAATCTAGTGTTACTGACTCGTCACGCCAAGTGGCGTATAGGGAACCTAGTGTTAGTGACTCGTCACGCCAAGTGGCGTATAGGGAACCTAGTGTTAGTGACTCGTCACGCCAAGTGACGTATATGGAACCTAGTGTTAGTGACTCGTCACGCCAAGTGGCGTATAGGGAACCTAGTGTTAGTGACTCGTCACGCCAAGTGGCGTATAGGGAACCTAGTGTTAGTGACTCGTCACGCCAAGTGGCGTATAGGGAATCTAGTGTTAGTGACCCGTCACGCCAAGTGGCGTATAGGGAACCTAGTGTTAGTGACTCGTCACGCCAAGTGGCGTATAGGGAACCTAGTGTTAGTGACTCGTCACGCCAAGTGGTGTATAGGGAATCTAGTGTTAGTGACCCGTCACGCCAAGTGGCGTATAGGGAATCTAGTGTTAGTGACCATAAATTTTACAGATCTTCGACACATGATTTTTGGGGTAATGTGGTCGGTATTACGCCCGTGCCGCTTTACTTTCCCAGAAAAAAATCCGGTACCCATTAGAGGCTGGGTGAAACTGGAAGCCATCAGTTGGGATCGAACCCTACCTCTTGTCCTTTGTAGTCCAGTTCACTAACCACTGAGCTATCGTGGCTCCTAAAGTGTGAAGAAATGTGATAATCATCAATGTCTAGCAATGAGATAGAAAGTGACACATTACAACACAGCGAGATTGAACATTTCATACAGGCTAAAGGTCAAGGTCAAGTACGAGACTTGAACCGGCGTCTTAGCACGCGAGTTTCCACCCATATGTGCTCGGCCGCCTATCTAGAAATGTTCGGAGATTTCTGGATGGTGTCGCTTCAAGCATCGAAACTCACGATGCGAGGCGACATTCCTCACCTTCCCAGGGTAATATACTGGTACCCATTTCTGCCAACGGCTGGGTCGACCGTGGGGGTATTGAATTTTTTTTCCAACCACGAGTACAACTCACACTGCTCCCAGCGGGAATCGAACACGGGTTGTCCGAACGTCGGTAGTCCAATCGGGTGGTTTTCCCAACTAGGCTACCGAAGCCTTTCATGCAGGCTGTGACAGCCTAATGTTGCTATATGAAATCAATGTTGAGGCTATTCAGATGTTACGCAACTAGTGCCAGAAGCACGGTCATCGACACTAAACAGATATTTGAAATAAACATAAAATCTATCGTTACAACAATTTCCCACTTCTGGAGTTTGCCGGGGGGGGAGGGGGGGGGGGGGGGGGGGGGTGGAGGGAGATTGTGGGATTGGAGAATAAAGACCGCTTGTCCAGTGCATTCGTCTCGTGGTGTTTGGGTCTGAGTTTGTATTTCACCCCCCCCCCCCTCCATACCCCCTCACCGATAGAAACAAATTCTGACCCTACCGGGATTCGAACCCCCGTTCTCCTGGTTTGCATCCCGACAAGTTATCGATTCGGGCCAGCCACTCTCCAAAAAAACAGATATTGATTCCAGTTAACAGCAAACATTCTAAATTCTAGCTGCAGAATGAGTTATTTCATTTCTAATATTGCGTTTAACACATACGAGTCATATATGTTGTTGTATGTTAAATATAAGTATGTGGCAAATCACACCTGTGACTTGTATGTATGAGACTAGTTTCAATAGGGACGCAACATTGATTATAGTATTTGTGAAGGATTCCGAACGTCAGCATCCATAATGCTCTAGTAAAGATTGATGGGCGTATATATTTTCTTATAGTTTGTTGTTCTTATTGAACTGCACAGAATGTTTCAGATTGATAGGTCAAACAATCATCATCATCATGATTGATTCGTAACAATTCTGTTGTTAACTGTTTACTGCGCTATGCCACCAAACTATCTAGTATCTTCTTACTTTGTTACCCACGATTTCTTTTTCCTTGTATTTTGACAGCCGTAAGCATAACTGGTCAACTTTCCAATACATTCTAGACAAGTGAGGTTTTGTTTTGTAGGTGTAAGGTGTTCACTTCACAACAAGAAGGTATCTAGTTCGAACCTCGTAATTAGCTGTCAGGTTTTGATTTTTTTTAAACAGACACCAGGCTTCCATGTTGGTGATAGCGAGTACCTAACCCTATCAGAAACTGACGATGAAATGAGATTGCCTGTTCAAGTCAGCACGTGAGAACTCTTAGCAGATGTAAATTGAAAATACTTGGCTATAGTAACTACTGGGGCCCAAATTTTAAAAAAAAATCTACATTACTAGTATCTGTCTTAACATATGGATGTGAATCATGGACAATAGGACAACAGTCAAGAAAATCACTGGAGTCTGTAGAAATGTGGTTTTACAGAAGAATGTTGAGAATACCATGGACAGCTAAGAAGAGTAATGAAAATGTTCTGAAAGAGGCCAAAGCAAAGAGAGAGATAATTTCAATATTACGAAGAAACAATCATCATTTTTTGGCCATATAATGAGAAGAGAACAACTAGAATATATTGTAACAACTGGGAAAATTGAGGGACGAAGAGATAGAGGGAAGCAAAGAGAAAAGATGCCAGACAGCTTAAGAGAATGGCTTGGCAGAAGGTCAACAACAGAAATGATAAATAGCTGCCGAGATTGAAAGTTGTGCAAAGACATGATCACCTACGCCAGCAGGCCCGGTATTTGATGATGATGAGTATATGTCACAGCTTTTACCTGTTTTCTGAAATGACCCTTCGTGCCTTCTCGCCTGAACGACAGGTGCTGAGATCTGTCCGTGTTATCAAGGCAGCGGGGAACTGGCATATCAATGGAGGCTGCAGTGCTCCTATCAAGTCATCATCATCGATGAGTGCCGTCTCCGCCTCGAAGGTTGGCTACCATGGACCGCCATTCCAGTCTGTCTCTTGCATTGATTGTGCAGGTTGTCATAGGTTGACTTGTCCATTTTTTGATGTTACTCATCCATGTTAGTCTTGGGCTGCCTCTGCCTCTTTTACCTTGTAATTTCCCTTCCAATATTACTTTTATTAGACTTGTGTATGTCACAATGTGATATGCTTCAAGCTGTCCTGAAGTGATACCATTTGTTTAACATGCTCCAAAAATGTCATTTGTCTTGTGTTTAGTAGTTCTCTTTTTATTTTCAGTTGTTTTAAAACTTCATCGTTTGTTTTCTTTTCTTTCCATCCAATTCTACCTATTCTTCTATAAATCCACATTTCAAAGGCTTCAATTTTATGCTCTATTCTCTTGTCTAATGTCCATGTTTTTTCTGCACACCATACCTGAATATTGAGAAGATGTAACATTTGGCTATTCTTAGTTTTAGCTCTTGTGTTTTTTGTTTTGTTGTTAGTAATTTTTTCCTGATATTAAAATTGTTTTTGCCATTTCTATTTTTTTGTTTCTCCTGTCAAGTAAGCGATCGTTGTTCTACTACGCTGATAATGGTCCTATCATAAAGACAATGATGGAGGCAAACTGTGAACAAAGCATGGATACTTCAAAATGCAGTAATCTATCTCACACATACTTTTACCAATAGTCCTAATGATAGTGCAGTAATCTATCTCATATATCATTTTACCAATATTCCTAGCTATAGTGCAGTAATCATAGATGAAGTTACAGTGAGTTTACAGTATATTTTACATACATCGCTATCATTTAGAAATATAATAACGCAAGCTACTATGTTCCCATTAACTATGGATGATGATGATGCTCTGAGTCTGCTACACTCTCATATATTGTTGATGAAGATGGTCAGTGCCTGATCCCATACTCTCATAAATTATTGATGAAGATGGTCAGTGCCTGATCCCATATTCTCATAAATTATTGATGAAGATGGTCAGTGCCTGATCACATATTCTCATAAATTATTGATGAAGATGGTCAGTGCCTGATCCCATACTCTCATAATTTATTGATGAAGATAGTGCCTGTTTCTATACTCTCATAAATTAATTATAAAGATAGTGCATGTTTCTATACTCTCATAAATTAATTATAAAGATAGTGCATGTTTCTATACTCTCATAAATTAATTATAAAGATAGTGCATGTTTCTATACTCTCATAAATTAATTATAAAGATAGTGCATGTTTCTATACTCTCATAAATTAATTATAAAGATAGTGCATGTTTCTATACTCTCATAAATTAATTATAAAGATAGTGCATGTTTCTATACTCTCATAAATTAATTATAAAGATAGTGCATGTTTCTATACTCTCATAAATTAATTATGAAGATAGTGCCTGTTTCTATACTCTCATAAATTAATTATGAAGATAGTGCCTGTTTCTATACTCTCATAAATTAATTATGAAAATAGTGCCTGTTTCTATACTCTCATAAACTAATTATGAAGATTGTCAGTGCCTGTTTCTATACTCTCATAAATTAATTATGAAGATAGTGCCTGTTCCTATACTGTCATAAATTAATTATGAAGTCAGTGCCTGTTCCTATACTCTCATAAATTAATTATGAAGATGGTCAGTGCCTGTTCTTATATTATCATAAATTAATTATGAAGATGGTCAATGCCTGTTTCTATATTTATACAAATTATTGATGAAAATGGCAAATGCCCATCTACATTCCCATAATTTATGGATCAGTACCATGGGTCTAGTACATTGCCAAAAATTATGGATGAGATTCCCTGGTCCACTAGGCTTACCTCCCTCATTCTAGTTATATTTCGCAGCAGTAGTTTCAACTTATGACATCGCAAAGACATGATTGTCTGGTCGCTAATTTATGTTTTATTTTTTATTAGATGAACGCTTACTGCTTTGATCACAAATTCATTTCTTAGTTATAGGCTTTTGATTGATTGACTCAAGTCTCTTGCATGAACAGTTCATCGACATTGCTTTTACAAATATGTGCTGGATCTTTTCCTAATGTCTTCACCTGTGGTAAAGGTAGTCTCATAGGAAATGTCTTTGTATGAATTGTTAGTGAAGTCATTGTATTAAGTCTTAGATTCACGGGGTCAGGTCCCTCCTAGTACAACATCTGGTGCCCATTAACAGACTGGGTGAACTGTGAGAGCCTTCTAGGCCAGGGAAAAAAATGGCGTCAACTTTCATTTGAATTCTGTGCCTTAAGCTCGACAAGCGATTGCATTAACCACAACGCAACATCGGGCTCTCTAGTTCAAATGTTTCATTGAAGAATAATATGTAGATTATATTTCTGATAATGAGGATGCAACTAAAAGGATGTTGAAAAACAGCCGTGAATACCGTTTGTGTTGCTGTGAGTGCAGTGACGTCGTTTCTGCTAATTATTTAGTCAATCTCATCTGATGAGCACGTGGCACGGTACGCGCCATCTTTGTTATTTGCGATCGGGGTTTAAATATGCAAATTGGGCTGTGAATATTACAAAGAACTACAAGAACAGCCATCTTCATGTTTGGTTAGCAGTGACATGCGAGAGAAGGTCTTCGTACAGTTCTTACAGCTGTATCTTTTCACATCTGCGTGGGTCTGAAGATGTGCTCGGAGATTCGACCTGTCTGCGAATGCGCGCCCGCAATGGCTGCATCTGAACGGTTTCTCGCCTGTGTGGGTGCGTATGTGACCTTGAAGTAGCCAAGGTCGAGAAAAGGCTTTTCCGCACACATGACATTTACAGGGTAATGTATGGGTGCGTATGTGCATTTTGAGGGCGCCCAGAGAGACGTAGGTTTTGTCGCAATGTTTGCATGAGAATTCTTTCTTGACGTGTGTGGCACAGTGGAACTGTCGGTGCTTGCAGAGTCCACTGAGCGTGCTGTAGCTCTTCTTACAGGAGTCGCAGCTAAACCTCACAGGGTCCACGTCATTGATGTCTTTAGCTTTGCTGTTGAGGTACCCTGAAGTAGGTTTAGCGTTTGTACTGCCGATGTGAATTTCGCTGTTATTGAGTTTGCTGCTGGTGCTACTGCTAACGCTTGCTGAAGTGCTGCTGCTACTGTTGCTGATTGTGCTGGAAGGAGACGTTAAGCATGTTGGAGATGATGGCGACAACGATGACGATACCTGCAGTGGAAAAGGGGGCGTGTTGATTCGCGAGCTCCTGTCGAAGGAAGGAATTGTAAGCTCTGGTCGACAGTAGGAAGATGGCGAATGTAAAAGGAGATCGTTTTGGGGTGAGCTGTGTTTGTCAAAGGTCGAAAATGGAGATGTAGTTCTAGAGTTTGGAAGTAATGTTCCAGGGAAGAATAATCCAGACTGGGGCCAGGTCAAAGGTGATGATTTCTGGATTCCATCTTTGACTGAGGATCTGTCCAAGACAAATGGGGACAACGATGACTGCACGAAGGAGGAATACACGTTAGGGTAGAGGGCGGGGTGGATGTATTGGGCGTTGGCTAACAGCCGGAAGTAGTAGTTTGTCATGACCGGGTTTGGGCGCATGTTGGCTGCCTTTGGAGGCCACCCAATGGCAAATGTTTCCTGACATTTGATTGGATCCATGAGCAATGTTGAACTGTCTCTGTGTCTCTTCAATATTTCTGGAGTTCTTGAAATCTTCGCACCGTTCATGCCACCAACATCAACAAACGAGTCCTGCCGACCTTGACTTAAATAATGGCATGAGTCCGACATATTTCGATCTTCAGTTTGTTGATTATTTCGTGTCTTTGTGTTTTGCAACCTGCTTGTCAGTTGTTTGTGATCATTCCAAGCCTTAATAGACTCGTTCAAATCGTTTTCCCGGAGAGATGATCTTGCTTTCTTGCCGTAATCAGGGGTTTGTTCACGTCTGTAGACCTGGGAATGTTTAGAAAATTCGCTGGAATTCTCAACGAACTTATGAGTCTTGGTTTGGGCTTCCTCAGTTAAATCAAAACTACTAAAGTCAGATTTCTGGGGAACTGCTGCACCATTGTCGGCAAGCTTCGGCTTTTTCTCGGGACTTCCCGAACTTTGATAACGATCTATGTTTGCGAAGTTAGTGTTTGAGTTGTCCAACTCATTTCGCCACATTTCATGCTCTGTTCTAGAAGCTGCTGCCTCGTTTTTACAACTGGAATTCAAGATGAAACCAGTAGCCTCATTCCTGGAGTCCCCGACACTCAAAGCTGGAGGAGAGAGGTATCCACTGTCGTCATTAACGTGCGATCTCATTTTTTCCATCTTGTTTTCAACATGAACCTCGTCACTTCCGTGATTCCCTCTTTGTGTTCTCGCTGTATTCTTATTTTTAGAATTATCTTTCAAGATCTTTGACTCGTCCTCATGAATGTTTTTTACGCTACCAAATTGATTGGATTGCGTGTTTATTTGTGTCAGATTGATTGAGTTTTTATTTATGTCCAAGTATTCCGGTCGTGAACCAGAAAGCTTTCCTTTGTCGTTGCGCAAGGAGACAAGTGAGGTTTCTGTCGCATTCAACAACTTGTTATCTCGAAAGAAGGAATTCTGGAAGTTTCCACTTGATGCCATTTTGTAAATATTTTGTTGTGGATTATCTGAAGTAACAGAGTTATCGTCCCATTGGACTGGTCGCCAGAGGGAGCTCTTCGCCGGACAGGCCTGAGTCGGGGGTCTGGGAGAAGCCATGTTGTCACAGTTCTCCGACTCTGAAAAAGATCATGGATAATTTTTGTTATTAAAATAAGTAATTAATTTGAATGGCTCAAGTGTCTATTTTCTTGTCTTTATCTTAATATGACAGCTATTTAAGTAAATTGATCAATGGTGTGTTTTATTATTTCATTTATTGATTTGATTCATTGATAATTGATTAGATACCTAACTGAAGTGATTGAGCTGATTGATTTATTAATTCAACAATATCCTGATTGATTAGTAATTGTGTGTGTGGAACAGATAGTCTTCTTCTTCTTCTATCCTTCCTCCATTGCCGTTGGCGTCGAGGGGAGATACAATCTGCGATTCTTTGTTCTTCTCTTGGCCTCTTCTGATGTTATTCCTCCTAGTGACTCTAGTATTCCCTTTATCCATCTCTTTCTCGGTCTTCCTCTTAATCTGGCGTTTTTGCAGCGTATGTTTATGGCTCTTTGAGTCATTGTTAGTTCTTTTTGTCTTGTTATGTGGCCGAACCAATTTATCTGTTGTTTCTTTATGTATTCAATGGCTGGTTCAATTTCGAGTTTCTTCCTCAGGTCGGTGTTTCTTACTCTGTCCCTTAAGCTGTTTCCTGTCATTCTTCTGACACATTTCATTTCGGTGGTCGTTATCTTTCTTATTGTTCTAGAGTCCAGCGTCCAATTCTGGCACTGATAGCACAGAGTTGGTAGAAAAATTGATTTGTATATTGCCCTTTTTGCTTCCGTAGTTATCGCTTTATTTTTCAATAGTGTTGATACTTGGCCTATAACTTGGCATGCTTTGTTACACCTTATATCTATCTCTGTCTCTTGGTTACTGTCTTGTGTTAACGTGCTACCCAGATATTTAGCACGTACGAACAAATAGTGAACAAATACAAATCTATCGTTGATTGAATTGAACTATGTTACTTTTCAAAATGAAACGTTCAATTCCTTTTCTCTTATTTTGTTGCATCGAGAATGTAACATGTTAGCGTTAGTTCATGAACACAGGATTGCAACTCTGTCAACATTTTGAAGAACTTGTCTTTAGATGAACTCTGCCTCTTCAAATTGTAAATGTGGCAGTCAACTTTGAAGAACTAATTGACATTTTTGATAGAGTAAGTCACTGATTTGTTTTACTAACTATCTTTCCACATATGTTTCACGTATGTTTCATGTATGTTTCACGTATGTTTCACGTATGTTTCCATGTTTTAGAATTAGATTTGCTTATCAGTGCCTTGTTTGATTGTTTTAATCATGTTTGTTTGAGTCGATAAATAATTGATTAATTGTTTGAATAAATTATTGATGAAAAATATAGCTATATATATGTATGTATGTTAAATAATATATTGATTGATTTGCTAAATTCTTCTTCTTTTTCTTCTTTCCTTCCTCATCTGCCTTTTCTGCGTCGAAGGGAGATATAATTAGCGGTCTTTTGCTCTTCAGTTCGCCTCTGCTGCTTTTATGTTTCCTAGTGCTTCTAATATTCCATCGATCCATATTTTTCGTGGTCGGCCCTTGGGTTGGTGTTCTCACAATGTTTGCTGAAGGCTCGTTGTGTTATGTATTGATCTTTCTGCCTTGTCACGTGGCCAAACTATTTTACCTGTTGTTTCTTTATATATTCTATGGCAGGGGCTATTCCTAGCTTTTTTTTTATCTCTTCTTCATTTCTGATATAATCTCTCAGACTGTTTCCTGTCATTCGTCTAACACATTTCATCTCTGTAGAGGTTATTTTTCTTATTGTTGATTTGCTAAGTGACTTATTGATTTATTTATTTGCTAGATATTGATTAATAACGTATTAAATAATATTGATTTATTACTAAATAACTGATTAATTTATTTAATAACGTATTAACTTATGGCGGATTTTATTAGTTGACTCACCATGCTGGCCAAGTGCTGTGCTGTTTAAATGCATATCGGTCGTCATAGCAACAGAATTGTGGGTAGAATTATTAAAATTCGGTATAGCTTGAAGAGGGTCAGATGCAGCTGGGCAGTCAAATGTATACTTGTTTCTCAAGGTGAAGGTTGGAGGCATAGCCAGGTCTGCAGGCAACAAAATGGGCCACTTGTTAAAACAATTGTTGCTTTGGAAATGAGTCAATCTACCGAGCGCTATGTTATGTTATATAATGTTATGTATTGTTATGTTACGTTATGTTACGTTACGTTTTGTTATGTTACGTTACGTTATTTTATGTTATGTTATATTATGTCATGTCATGTTATATTATGTTATGTCATGTCATGGATTGGTATATTACATTACATTACATTATATTATGTTATGTTATGCTATATTATGATATGTTATGTTATGTTATGTTATGTTATGTTATGTTATGTTATGTTATGTTATGTTATGTTATATTATATTATGTTATGTTATGTTATGTTATTTTATGTTATGTTATGTTATTTTATATTATATTATATTATATTATATTATATTATATTATATTATATTATATTATATTATATTATATTATATTATATTATATTATATTATATTATATTATATTATATTATATTATATTATATTATATTATATTATATTATATTATATTATATTATATTATATTATATTATATTATATTATATTATTTGTATTATGTTATGTTATGTTATGTTACGTTACGTTATGTTATGTTATGTTATGTTATGTTATGTTACGTTACGTTATGTTATGTTATGTTATGTTATGTTATGTTATGTTATGTTATGTAAAGTTACGTTACGTTACGTTATGTTATGTAAAGTTACGTTACGTTATGTTATGTTATATTATATTCTGTTATATTATGTTATATTATATTATGTTGTATTATGTTATGTTATGTTATGTTATGATTAAATCAGTATCACTGCACACTGCAACAACCCTGAGGTGCTCTTTTTTTGGCCTCGAAAAATCTCGACAACTCCGAGCAGAACTTTGACCCGCGTGCACGAACTCCGTAGCCTTTAATGGGGACCGCATTTTTTTCTGAGAAAGTAAAGCGGCACGGGCGTAATACCGACCACATTACCCCAAAAATCATGTGCCGAAGGTCTGTAAAATTTATGGTCACTAACACCATATTCCCTAAACGCCACTTGGCGTGACGGGGGTACTTGACTTTTGTGCTCCTGTCCGCCGTCTATTACCTTGACCTGATATTCATGCAGTTTATTCATTGTTGCGGATTCAGGATCATTTATTTGGGTTAGATAATGAGATAAAGAATGAGAATAGAACGTGTACAGAACCTTAGACAGTTATCTAACATTTCCTTCCATTATCGGGAATACATTATGACGTCGTATCACTTTATTGAAGCTACAACAGCGAACTTAAGAACACGGTTGCACAAAACGCCAAACTAAACAGGTCGTATCAGGAGAAATGAACTGGGTCTAAACGCGACAGAATGTATCGACGTACCTCACACATACACACACTGTCGCAACGACAACCCTTTATCAACTCACACGCTCCCTTAATAACTACTTACAAACCATATCTTTACATTTATTCTTATATTGCTAGACCTTTTCGTCTCTTTCTTTCATTTTCTCCTCTTTTCCTCCTCTTTTTCTCCTTCTTTCATATATTATTATTATTATTACCTGATTATTCGCTTTTTCCTCTTTCTTTTCTTCTTCATTTCCTTTTTTAAAAAAAAAACTCTTCTTCTAATTTGTATTATCACTCTTTTTATTCATTCTCTTCTACTTTTTTCTTCTTTCTCTTCATCTTCCGGTGACGTTTTTTCCTATGTTACGCAAATATCAGCCTAGTTCATTTATTTCTACATTTGGACAGGTGCATCCGATACAACCAATACATCAATTTTGCAGCTGGACTTGCTATCACTCTTTGATCCTCGCTAGTCAAGTTGCTACAACCGTTTTATGAATCCATCATGTTGTGGTCATTACGATCTTGGTCAGCTATATGTTTCGTAACAAATAAGGAAGAAACAGAAGTACTTGATGTCAGTAAAATATTCAAAATATTGTGTTTATCATTTCTATTAACTGAACACACGTGTAATTTTGTCAAATATTCTATTCTATTCTATTCTATTCTTTTCTATTATAGTCAATACATATGGATGTGAATCATGGACAATAGGACAACAAACAAGAAAATCACTGGAGTCTGTAGAAATGTGGTTTTACAGAAGAATGTTGAGAATACCATGGACAGCTAAGAAGAGTAATGAAGATGTTCTGAGAGAAGTCAAAGCAAAAAGAGAGATAATTTCCAATATTAGGAAGAGACAATCATCATTTTTTGGCCATGTAATGAGAGGAGAACAGCTGGAATATATTGTAACAACTGGAAAAAATGTGGGTCGAAGAGATAGAGGGAAGCAAAGAGAACAGATACCAAACAACTTTAGAGAATGGCTTGGCAGAAGGTCAACAACAGAAATGATAAATAACTGTCGAGATCGAAAGTTGTGGAGAGACATGATCACCTACGCCAGCAGGCCCGGTACTTGTTGATGATGATGATAGTCAATTATTTTATGTTCTATTCTGTTTTGTTTATTAAATCAGTTTCATTCCAGTATGGGTGTCCTGTCTTGTTATTTGTTCAATCTTGTTATTTGTTCAATCTTGTAATTTGTTCTGTCTTGTTATTTGTTAAATTTTGTTATTTGTTCAAACTTGCTATTTGTTAAATTGTGTTATTTGTTCAATCTTGTTATTTGTTCAATTTCGTTATTTGTTCAATCTTGTTATTTGTTAAATTGTGTTATTTGTTCAATCTTGTTATTTGTTCTGTCTTGTTATTTGTTCTGTCTTGTTATTTGTTCAATCTTGTTATTTGTTAAATTGTGTTATTTGTTCAATCTTGTTATTTGTTCAATTTCGTTATTTGTTCAATCTTGTTATTTGTTCAATTTTGTTATTTGTTCTGTCTTGTTATTTGTTCTGTCTTGTTATTTGTTCAATCTTGTTATTTGTTAAATCTTGTAATTTGTTCAATTTTGTTATTTGTTCAATCTTGTTATTTGTTCAATCTTGTTATTTGTTCAATCTTGTAATTTGTTCAGTTTTGTTAATTGTTCTGTCTTGTTATTTGTTCAATCTTGTTATTTGTTCAATTTTGTTATTTGTTCTGTCTTGTTATTTGTTCTGTCTTGTTATTTGTTCAGTCTTTTTATTTGTTCTGTCTTGTTATTTGTTCAATATTGTTATTTGTTCAATTTTGTTATTTGTTCTGTCTTGTTATTTGTTCCATCTTGTTATTTGTTCAATCTTGTGATTTGTTCTGTCTTGTTATTTGTTCAAATCTTGTTATTTGTTCAATCTTGTTATTTGTTCAATCTTGTAATTTGTTCAATCTTATTATTTGTTGAATCTTGTTATTTGTTCAATCTTGAAATTTGTTCAATCTTGTTATTTGTTAAATTTTGTTATTTGTTCTGTCTTGTTATTTGTTCAATCTTGTTATTTATTCAATCTTGTTATTTGTTAAATTTTGTTATTTGTTCTGTCTTGTTATTTGTTCAATCATGTTATTTGTTCTGTCTTGCTATTTGTTCATTTTGTTATTTTTAAAATCTTGTTATTTGTTCAATCTTGTTATTTGTTCAATCTTGTAATTTGTTCAATCTTGTTATTTGTTCAATCTTGTTATTGTTAAAATCTTGTTATTTGTTCAATCTTGTTATTTGTTCAATCTTGTAATTTCTTCAATCTTGTTATTTCTTCAATCTTACTTTATATTCAATCTTGGCCAAGTCCTAGCCAATCAGCAGGGCCAACATTTATTTCCGACCAGAATTCGGGGTACACCCAGCCACCTTCGCTGGAACGGGAATCGAACTGGTCTCGTCAACTGACATAACATGGGCTTAGTACAATGACGTCAGACGGGAGGCAAATAATAATAAATCAATAATATAAAGAGGGGGGGGGGCAAACTTCCGAGATGATAGATCAACCAATAACTTCAGGGGAAGGGCTATGTTGACAAGAAGTTGTTCTTTTTTTCTGTTGCTGATTATTTGTGAGTTTGTTCTCAGAGTACAATGTCGTCATAACACAGCGACAGTTGCTATGTGACTTGCTCCACCTCTAGGCGGGCTTTAGTAGGCGCACATGGTTTGAGCCAGCAGTTTATGGCACGACGTGATATCTTGCCCTGTCAGTCTGACACCTTCATCTTCGATATGATATTTTTAATATTGTTTCTCTTTCACCCTCTACCCTATTCTCTACCATATTCTCTACCATATTCTCTACCATATTCTCTAACAGATTCTCTAACATATTCTCTACCATATTCTATACCATATTCTCTACCATATTCTCTACCATATTCTCTACCCTATTCTCTACCATATTCTCTAACATATTCTCTACCATATTCTCTACCATATTCTCTACCATATTCTCTACCCTATTCTCTACCATATTCTCTACCATATTCTCTACCATATTCTCTAACATATTCTCTTTCCCATTCTCTACCATATTCTCTACCATATTCTCTACCCTATTCTCTACTATATTCTCTACCATATTCTCTACCATATTCTCTACCCTATTCTCTACCATATTCTCAACTCTTTTCTCTAGCATATTCTCAACTCTATTATCTATCCATATTCTCTACCCTATTCTCTACCATATTCACAACTCTATTCTCTACCATATTCTCTACCATATTCTCTACCATATTCACAACTCTATTCTCTACCATATTCTCTAACCTATTCTCTACCATATTCTCAACTCTATTCTCTACCATATTCTCTACCCTATTCTCTACCATATTCTTTACTCTATTCTCTACCATATTCTCAACTCTATTCTCTACCATATTCTCTACCCTATTCTCTACCATATTCTCAACTCTATTCTCTACCATATTCTCAACTCTATTCTCTACCATATTCTCTACCCTATTCTCTACCATATTCTCTACCATATTTTCAACTCTATTCTCTACCATATTCTCAACTCTATTCTCTACCATATTCTCTACCCTATTCTCTACCCTATTCTCTACCATATTCTCTATCATATTCTCTACCATATTCTCTACCATATTCTCTACTATATTCTTTACCATATTCTCTACCATATTCTCTACCCTATTCTCTACCATATTCTCTACCATATTCTCTAACATATTCTCTACCATATTCTCTACCATATTCACTACCCTATTATCTACCATATTCTCTACCATATTATCTACCCTATTATCTACCATATTCTCTACCCTTTTCTCTACCCTATTCTCTACCATATTCTCTACCCTATTCTCTACCCTATTCTCTACCCTATTCTCTACCCTATTCTCTACCATATTCTCTACCCTATTCTCTACCCTATTCTCTACCATATTCTCTACCATATTCTCTACCATATTCTCTACCCTATTCTCTACCATATTCTATACCATATTCTCTACCATATTCTCTACCCTATTCTCTACCCTATTCTCTACCATATTCTCTACCATATTCTCTACCATATTCCCTACCCTATTCTCTACCCTATTATCTACCCTATTCTCTACCCTATTCTCTACCCTATTCTCTACCCTATTATCTACCCTGTTCTCTACCATATTCTCTACCATATTCTCTACCATATTAAATTGTGTATTTATAGTTTCTTCTCCATTGACCGTCTCCACTTCGAAGGTTGGCTACCACGGAGCGCCATTTTTCTCTGGCTCGTGTCTTGATGGTGCACACTGTCAATCTTTTGATGTTATCCGTCCACTTTAGTTTTTGTCTGTCTCGTCTCCCTTGCACTTTTCTCTCCAGAATGACTTCCAGTATGATATTGTTTCTCTTCACATCTTGAACTTTCTTCTGCTGCTCTATTTTATTCTTCAATACTTGTTTCTTGTTATTGTTTCTTGTGTCTTTCATCCTTTTATTTTCCTTATTTACCGATTTATGTTTCAACTACTTATATTCTTGTGCATTGGTGCTATATAGAACCAATTCTGACCTATGGATGCAAATAATGGACAGTAGACAAACAAATGAAAGACGATTAAAGGCCACAGAGATGGGATTTCTCAGAAGAATGTTAAAAGTTCCCTGGACAGCTAAAAAGACCAATGAGGAAATTCTCAAAGAGGCCAACACAAAAAGGGAGCTCTAAGAAACATCAGGAAAAAAAATCAACATTTTTCGGGCACATCATGAGAAGAGGAAAGTTAGCATACTTGGTTACAACTGGCAAAATAAAAGGAAAGAGAGATCGCGGACGACAAAGAGAGAAAATATTTGATAGCTTGGTGTCATGGCAACCAGTCAACAACAGAACTGATAGGATACAATGTAGATAGCAGATTGTGGAAGGACCTGATTGCATACGCCAACCGGTATTTCACATGATGATGATGCTATTCTTGTTGTTGTTGGTTCTTGTTTCGTCGGTTTACTCTCTTTATTACTGTACTTTACTCTTCTTGCTTTAGTATCTAACTTTCTATGTTGTGTTTTTGTTCATTTCAATATTTCAACTTCCATCCTATTTGTGCTTGTGTTCAGATTTTCTCGAAAACGTTTCTTACTAGACACGCTTACCTTCTATTCAATGTTTCTTGCTGCAAACCATTATAATCTATCCAAATATGTGTTTCCTGCAAACCATTACTTTCTATCAAAAATATTTGTAGCTATGAACCATTACTTTCTGTCAATTATGTTTCTTGCTACACTCGTTTACTTCCTATCCTACATGTTTCTTGCTACACTCGTTTATTTCCTATCCTACATGTTTCTTTCTACACTCGTTTACTTCCTATCCTACATGTTTCTTGCTACACTCGTTTACTTCCTATCCTACATGTTTCTTGCTACACTCGTTTACTTCCTATCCTACATGTTTCTTGCTACACTCGTTTACTTCCTATCCTACATGTTTCTTGCTACACTCGTTTACTTCCTATCCTACATGTTTCTTGCTGCACTCGTTTACCTCATATCCTAATGTTTCTTTCTACACTCGTTTACTTCCTATCCTACATGTTTCTTGCTACACTCGTTTACTTCCTATCCTACATGTTTCTTGCTACACTCGTTTACCTCATATCCTAATGTTTCTTTCTACACTCGTTTACTTCCTATCCTACATATTTCTTACTACAAACCTTTACCTCCTATCCTACATATTTCTTACTACAAACCTTTACCTCCTATCCTACATATTTCTTACTACAAACCTTTTATCTCCTATCCTACATGTTTCTTGCTACACTCGTTTACCTCATATCCTCTTTCCTTGTTGTTTCAAAGATTGACTTTCTAGCGGCCCTGTTCTGGTCTATTCGCTGTCTCAATTGTACACGCTCTCTCCAATGAAGAAAGTCAACAATAGAAATGACAGCCAACACTAGGGACAATAGGTAGTGCAGATTTATAGACACGCGCGCCAGATGGCACTCCCGTTATTATATGTATTGTTCTTTCTTTCGAGCCGTAGATGGTACACACATTTATATATATATATGTTTATGTATTTATATAAAGTAAAGTAAAAAAAGTAAAGAGCCCCGTCACGCCAAGTGGCGTATAGGGAATATGGTGTCAGTGACCATACATTTTACAGACCTTCAGCACATAATTTTTGGGGTTATGTGGTCGGTATTACGCCCGTGCTGCTTTACTTTCTCAGAAAAAAATCCGGTACTCATTTAAGGCTGGGTGAACCCGGAGGCCGTCGGATGGGATCGAACCCTACCTCTTGTCCTTTGCAATCTAGTTCACTAACCACTGAGCTATCGCGGCTCCTATGTATTTATATATCTATGCATATATGTATGCATGCATTTATGTATTAGGCATATGTCTATATGTTTGTACGAATACGTGATCAGAAAATACATATTTACGAATATTCAAGAAAGATAAAGATTCTGACAGACCTTATGAGTGGTTATGGAGAACGTGGTGTCAATTCTACATTTGGGCGACAATTGATACGCCTTTATTACAGTATGATCAGCCCAACGCCATGCCGCCTTTCTTGTCCACAAAAAAATACATTTCTTTATCCATTTGAGGCTGGGTAACAGTAGAAGCTAGTTAGTGGAATGAACTGACCTGTCTTTTCCCTAACGACCCAACAGATTTATTATTTTAACAAATATGTACACAGCTTTGCAATATCAGAAATGTAGGTATAACATTGCTAGCAGATAGTGTTGTCACAGGGTTAGCGAGGTAATTATCCCCTCCTACCAAAGGAGGAGACGACGTCTCCTTTCCTCCGCTAGTCTTCGGGACACCCTTGGTCAAGGTGGAGCTACCGTTTAGCCCCCCCCCCCCCCCCCCACTATCAGGGTTATGTGAAGCCATTGGAGCAGGTGGTGGATGGTGTTGTAGGAGCAGCCGACAAGTAGTGCCGTTATGGTCCCCACTCCGTGATAGCAGGCAGAGGATCCCATGTATAGAGACAATGGCTGCGATCTCCGACTAGTACAGTCACTGCCAAGAAGGAAAGGAATGGCAAACTACAGCTTATATTTCCAAGTAAAATTATATCCAAACAGCATTTAAGAAAATGAAAAACGCCTTTTACAAGTCTATATCAATAGAAGTGAGAAAGCGAGTTCATCGGTGCTATATACAGCCAATTCTGACCTGTGAACGCAAATCATGGACAATAGATAAACAAATGAAAAGACAAGTAGAAGCCACAGAGATGGGATTTCGCAGAAGAATGTTGAAAGTTCTCTAGACAGCTATAAAAGACCAATGAGGAAATTCTCAAATAGGCCAACACAAAAAGAGAGCTCATAAACAACATCACAAAGAAACAATCAACATTTTTACTGGCACATCATGAGAAGAGGAACGTTGAAATACTTGGTTACAGCTGACAAGGTACAAGGAAAGAGAGATAGCGGACGACAAAGAGAGAAAATACTGGATAGCTTGGGATTATGGCATGGAAAACAGTCAACAACAGAACTGATACGATAAAATAGATAGAAGATTGTGGAAGGACATGATCGCCTACGTCAACCGGTATGGCACATGATGATGAGTATAGTAACAGTAACAAATTACTATTTACCTCAAAACTCAATAGACATCCTATTGGAGATGATAAATATACGATTTTTAAAAAAAATAGCATTTCTAAAATAAAAGAGCTAGAGTGAAATATAAAGATAAAGAACATGACTCTTAGCTCTACAACTAGGCTGATGCACGTCTTTGCTATATCAGTGTAGTCTACACGCTTATTAAACATGCACCCTGACAACAAAGCTGCAATAGAAAATACAAATTACGGAGATGGATGTTATCGTATGTTTTTGGTAACATTTTACTTGGATCGTGTCACAAATGAAATAGTTCGCTAAGGGATACAGCAGAGCACATGATGATGACTGTTGTGAGGAAGTATTACATGAAATGGTCTCGCCACGTATCTATCGTCTGCGTCTGGGGAAGCCCATTTTCCCAAGAATTGCGGAAGGAGATAGACGGAGAGAGAGACTTAGAAAGAGATGGGAAGATAACATCAAATAATAGACAGGCCTCAACTTCGCAGTCCCAAAAACTGACTGAAGATAGAGATAGAAGGTTTATGGTCTGTCAGTGGTGATCTAACAACTGACTGAAGATAGAGATAGAAGGTTTATGGTCTGTCAGTGGTGATCCAACAGCTGACTGAAGATAGAGATAACAGGTTTATGGTCTGTCAGTGGTGATCTAACAACTGACTGAAGATAGAGATAAAAGGTTTATGGTCTGTCAGTGGTGATCTAACAACTGACTGAAGATAGAGATAGAAGGTTTATGGTCTGTCAGTGGTGATCCAACAACTGACTGAAGATAGAGATAGAAGGTTTATGGTCTGTCAGTGGTGATCCAACAATTGACTGAAGATAGAGATAGAAGGTTTATGATCTGTCCGTGTTGATCCAACAACTGACTGAAGATAGAGATAACAGGTTTATGGTCTGTCACTGGTGATCCAACAGCTGACTGAAGATAGAGATAGAAGGTTTATGATCTGTCAGTGTTGATCCAACAACTGACTGAAGATAGAGATGGAAGATTTATGGTCTGTCAGTGGTGATCCAACAACTGACTGAAGATAGAGATAGAAGGTTTATGGTCTGTCAGTGGTGATCCAACAACTGACTGAAGATAGAGATAGCAGGTTTATGGTCTGTCAGTGGTGATCCAACAATTGACTGAAGATAGAGATAGAAGGTTTATGGTCTGTCAGTGGTGATCCAACAACTGACTGAAGATAGAGATAGCAGGTTTATGGTCTGTCAGTGGTGATCCAACAATTGACTGAAGATAGAGATAGCAGGTTTATGGTCTGTCAGTGTTGATCCAACAATTGACTGAAGATAGAGATAGAAGGTTTATGGTCTGTCAGTGGTGATCCAACAACTGACTGAAGATAGAGATAGCAGGTTTATGGTCTGTCAGTGGTGATCCAACAATTGACTGAAGATAGAGATAGCAGGTTTATGGTCTGTCAGTGGTGATCCAACAACTGACTGAAGATAGAGATAGAAGGTTTATGGTCTGTCAGTGGTGATCCAACAACTGACTGAAGATAGAGATAGCAGGTTTATGGTCTGTCAGTGGTGATCCAACAATTGACTGAAGATAGAGATAGAAGGTTTATGATCTGTCCGTGTTGATCCAACAACTGACTGAAGATAGAGATAAAAGGTTTATGGTCTGTCACTGGTGATCCAACAGCTGACTGAAGATAGAGATAGAAGGTTTATGATCTGTCAGTGTTGATCCAACAACTGACTGAATATAGAGATAGCAGGTTTATGGTCTGTCAGTGGTGATCCAACAATTGACTGAAGATAGAGATAGAAGGTTTATGATCTGTCCGTGTTGATCCAACAACTGACTGAAGATAGAGATAAAAGTTTTATGGTCTGTCACTGGTGATCCAACAGCTGACTGAAGATAGAGATAGAAGGTTTATGATCTGTCAGTGTTGATCCAACAACTGACTGAAGATAGAGATAGCAGGTTTATGGTCTGTCAGTGGTGATCCAACAATTGACTGAAGATAGAGATAAAAGGTTTATGGTATGTCACTGGTGATCCAACAGCTGACTGAAGATAGAGATAGAAGGTTTATGGTCTGTCACTGGTGATCCAACTGCTGACTGAAGATAGAGATGGAAGGTTTATGGTCTGTCAGTGGTGATCCAACAACTGACTGAAGATAGAGATAGAAGGTTTATATTCTGTCAGTGGTGATCCAACAATTGACTGAAGATAGAGATAGAAGGTTTATGTTCTGTCAGTGGTGATCCAACAGCTGACTGAAGATAGAGATAGAAGGTTTATGGTCTGTCAGTGGTGATCCAACAATTGACTGAAGATAGAGATAGACGGTTTACGGTTTGTCAGTGGTGACCCAATAACTGACTGAAGATAGAGATAGAAGGTTTATGTTCTGTCAGTGGTGACCCAACAACTGACTGAAGATAGAGATAGAAGGTTTACGGTCTGTCAGTGGTGATCCAACAATTGACTGAAGATAGAGATAGAAGGTCTGTCAGTGGTGATCCAACAGATCCCCGGGGTTATAGGACGAAGAATGGTGAAATATGAAAGTGAAATTGGTGGGTTAGAGAAGTGGGATCACATGTGCTGGAAACTTGAGTATAGACGAAGGGTGATGTTCAAATATTAAAGATAATTAAATAACTATTGTAACTATCTATAATTAACATCTAGTAGCGTTCAAAGAAAGATTTGTCTCTCCCTGCTGCTAATACCTGGAGGGAGCCTCGATGGCTCAGTGGTAAGTCGCTCGCTTCCGCATCGAAAGAGTATGACTATAATTCCCAGAAGTAGCGGCTTTTTATTGGGAGCAAAATGGCTGCGGGGTTCAATGACGTGGTCATTTTGTTCTGTTATTTTAGGTCATGTCTTACGATAAGAAATGCGCTACTTGAGCTCTCTTGCTCATTGTTCTTGCCCATTGTTCTTGCTCATTGTTCTTGCTCATTGTTCTTGCTCATTGTTCTTGCCCATTGTTCTTGCTCATTGTTCTTGCCCATTGTTCTTGCTCATTGTTCTTGCTCATTGTTCTTGCTCATTGTTCTTGCTCATTGTTCTTGCTCATTGTTCTTGCCCATTGTTCTTGCTCATTGTTCTTGCCCATTGTTCTTGCTCATTGTTCTTGCCCATTGTTCTTGCTCATTGTTCTTGCCCATTGCTCTTGCTCATTGTTCTTGCTCATTGTTCTTGCCCATTGTTCTTGCTCATTGTTCTTGCTCATTGTTCTTGCCCATTGTTCTTGCCCACTGTTCTTGCCCATTGTTCTTGCTCATTGTTCTTGCTCATTGTTCTTGCCCATTGTTCTTGCTCATTGTTCTTGCCCATTGTTCTTGCTCATTGTTCTTGCCCATTGTTCTTGCTCATTGTTCTTGCCGATTGTTCTTGCTCATTGTTCTTGCCCATTGTTCCTGCCCATTGTTCTTGCTCATTGTTCTTGCTCATTGTTCTTGTCCATTGTTCTTGCTCATTGTTCTTGCCCATTGTTCTTGCCCATTGTTCTTGCCCATTGTTCTTGCTCATTGTTCTTGCTCATTGTTCTTGCTCATTGTTCTTGCCCATTGTTCTTGCTCATTGTTCTTGCCCATTGTTCTTGCCCATTGTTCTTGCCCATTGTTCTTGCTCATTGATCTTGCTCATTGTTCTTGCCCATTGTTCTTGCTCATTGTTCTTGCTCATTGTTCTTGCCCATTGTTCTTGCTCATTGTTCTTGCCCATTGTTCTTGCCCATTGTTCTTGCTCATTGTTCTTGCTCATTGTTCTTGCTCATTGTTCTTGCCCATTGTTCTTGCTCATTGTTCTTGCCCATTGTTCTTGCCCATTGTTCTTGCCCATTGTTCTTGCTCATTGTTCTTGCCCATTGTTCTTGCTCATTGTTCTTGCCCATTGTTCTTGCTCATTGTTCTTGCTCATTGTTCTTGCTCATTGTTCTTGCCCATTGTTCTTGCTCATTGTTCTTGCCCATTGTTCTTGCCCATTGTTCTTGCCCATTGTTCTTGCTCATTGTTCTTGCCCATTGTTCTTGCTCATTGTTCTTGCCCGTTGTTCTTGCTCATTGTTCTTGCTCATTGTTCTTGCTCATTGTTCTTGCCCATTGTTCTTGCTCATTGTTTTTGATCATTGTTCTTGCTCATTGTTCTTGCCCATTGTTCTTGCCCATTGTTCTTGCCCATTGTTCTTGCTCATTGTTCTTGCTCATTGTTCTTGCTCATTGTTCTTGCTCATTGTTCTTGCCCATTGTTCTTGCTCATTGTTCTTGCTCATTGTTCTTGCCCATTGTTCTTGCTCATTGTTCTTGCCCATTGTTCTTGCTCATTGTTCTTGCTCATTTTTCTTGCCCATTGTTCTTGCTCATTGTTCTTGCCCATTGTTCTTGCTCATTGTTCTTGCTCATTGTTCTTGCCCATTGTTCTTGCCCATTGTTCTTGCCCATTGTTCTTGCTCATTGTTCTTGCTCATTGTTCTTGCTCATTGTTCTTGCCCATTGTTCTTGCTCATTGTTCTTGCCCATTGTTCTTGCCCATTGTTCTTGCCCATTGTTCTTGCCCATTGTTCTTGCCCATTGTTCTTGCCCATTGTTCTTGCTCATTGTTCTTGCTCATTTTTCTTGCCCATTGTTCTTGCTCATTGTTCTTGCCCATTGTTCTTGCTCATTGTTCTTGCTCATTGTTCTTGCTCATTGTTCTTGCCCATTGTTCTTGCCCATTGTTCTTGCTCATTGTTCTTGCTCATTGTTCTTGCCCATTGTTCTTGCTCATTGTTCTTGCTCATTTTTCTTGCTCATTGTTCTTGCTCATTGTTCTTGCCCATTCAGATCTAACAAGTGATTGCAGTAGAGAACATCTCTCACACAATGGCTGCTGTCATCAACAAATGTCTCACGAAACATTTCTTCAGTAAAAAAAATCACTGCTCAAAATCCATTCATTTTTAGCGTCAAAAAGAATAAATTTTGTTTTAATAAAACTTCGCATTTTAAATTTATAATTAATAAATAATCTAACGATCTATAGAAGTCATGGTCCGAATACATGACAGTTGACAAATGTCAACTGAACAAATATCATGATTCTAAATGAAGCCTAAGTGTGAACAGATTATCATACCGACACATCAACGGCCACACAAATGATCAAACTATGATTAGGCGCATGATGATGATTGACGGGCGCTGGAGTTGGAGTTTGAGGCAGGTGATGTAATAGGAACGTCTATAGCTGGCGTTGAGTCGTGCCACAAGTTGTATTAGAGACAAGATGGCGCAGGGATCATTAGTGTCTACCGGACTTTGTGTGCGCCATACAGGAGGCATCAGAGTTATGTTCATCTCATCTCCTTGGCTGTCGTTTGCGTTGTTCTTCATGACATTTCCCGTCGAAAAGAATCTCTGTCTCTGGACAGATCTCCCACTTCTTCTGTTGTCAAGTTCTTGTCTCGAGACTATCTTCATCTTGAACTGTCCTGCCATTCACCGACGCCTTCCGGTTCGTTCCAGACCACCGGTCTACTTTGATGTGGCAGAAATATGATTTTGTTCTCAGTAAAAATGTTCTTTACAAGCCAGTTCTCTTGAGAGCTCATCCAAGCTATTCACACAATGTTTCGCTAGCTGTGCATTTTGTATGGAAGGTAACGTCCAACAATCAGAAATACAGAGAATGTTCGTGTCGA
The DNA here is from genome assembly GCA_032433765.1 of Megaustenia siamemsis. Lineage (NCBI taxonomy): Eukaryota > Metazoa > Mollusca > Gastropoda > Stylommatophora > Ariophantidae > Megaustenia > Megaustenia siamemsis. The sequence continues at coordinate 29,261,577 of JAVIAB010000025.1, read as the reverse complement.
CTGACCCTTTAACTGTTTAGTCAGTGAACGACCAATGACAAGAATAAACACAAGAACACTACTTGTGTTGTCAATGACTCATAACTGACTGTTGTCGTCAGTGAACGATCAAAGACAAGAATAAACACAAGAAGGCCACTTGTGTTGTCAATGACTCATAACTGACTGTTGTCATCAGGATCAAAGACTGCAACTCATGAAGATCCTACTCCACCTCCTCGCAGTGACTCTGGTCTAGTCAGTCTCGTCAAGTGAAATCGAAGAGGGAGGCAAATCGGTGCACAGTGTTATGATATTAATGTATCTGAGGTGAAACAATCTTCAGTACTTTTGCTAGCGTGTGAGGACGGTACTGGGCAGTTGCTGATGACGGGTTTTCGACATTATGGAATCGTCTCTCTCTCTCTGCGATCAGGACCCAATCAGAGTAGGATTCCAGCTCCTCACATGAACTCAGCTGTCAGGTTAGGTGTGTTACAAACAGAACATCACAATTAGAGTCTGTCAGATCCACTCTGATTGAACACCCGTTAAAAACGTTGCACTGTGTTCTGCGCCAGTGGCCCAGTGCATCCGATTTCAGCCAGCATTTTATTCAGGTTTGCTTTCCCTATCCTTTGATTCTCCCCAATCTTCCTGCAAGGCAGCAGGTGATCTTTTCTGTAGGGGGATTCTGCCCTTAGATGGTCGGCCCTCCCAGGTTTACGTGCACCATCTCCCCGAGTCACTAAAGGTGACTAACACAGACATGCACACACAAAGATATGAGATGTGACTAACACAGACATGCACACACAAAGATATGAGATGTGACTAACACAGACATGCACACACAAAGATATGAGATGTGGCTAACACAGACATGCACCACACACAACGATATGAGATGTGACTAACACAGACATGCACACACAAAGATATGAGATGTGACTAACACAGACATGCACACACAAAGATATGAGATGTGACTAACACAGACATGCACACACAAAGATATGAGATGTGACTAACACAGACATGCACACACAAAGATATGGGATGTGACTAACACAGACATGCACACACAGCGATATGAGATGTGACTAACACAGACATGCACACACAGCGATATGAGATGTGACTAACACAGACATGCACACACAGCGATATGAGAGGTGACTAACACAGACATGCACACACAAAGATATGGAATCGTCTGATGTGCATCGAAGTTGATCTGTCCACTAAACTAAAAATGAAAAATGACAAAACTACCTAAAGCAAGTTATCTTGCGCATGCTCTAGCCAGCACGTTCTTCTCTAGTCTGATGACAATCTAGTCAATGAAGCACAAACTCCATCAAGCGCAGATCAATGGAACCGTCAGCGACATACACCTGATCAAGACTTCATATTCCAGTTGGACTCCGTGAAACTGGTTTGGGCAAAAATTAGTGTCCACCGACAAGTGTCTTATGTGGGAGGGGGAGGCAAAATGGAAAGTTGCAGTATAGGCTCGCAAATCTTCTTCATCTCATAACTTGGGAGTCGTTGAGACACCACTGACAACCTGGAAGTCGTTCAGGAGTCAATGTGACACTAATGACAAACTGAGAGTCGTTCGGGAGTCAATGTGACACTAATGACAAACTGAGAGTCGTTCGGGAGTCAATGTGACACTAATGACAAACTGAGAGTCGTTCAGGAGTCAATGTGACACTAATGACAAACTGAGAGTCGTTCGGGAGTCAATGTGACACCACTGACAACCTGGGAGTCGTTTGGGAGTCAATGTGACACCACTGACAACCTGAGAGTCGTTCGGGAGTCAATGTGACACCACTGACAACTTGGGAGTCGTTCGGACACCACTAACAACCTGGGAGTCGTTTGGGAGTCAATGTGACACCACTGACAACCTGAGAGTCGTTCGGGAGTCAATGTGACACCACTGACAACCTGAGAGTCGTTCGGGAGTCAATGTGACACCACTGACAACCTGAGAGTCGTTCGGGAGTCAATGTGACACCACTGACAACCTGAGAGTCGTTCGGGAGTCAATGTGACACCACTGACAACCTGAGAGTCGTTCGGGAGTCAATGTGACACCACTAACAACCTGGGAGTCGTTTGGGAGTCAATGTGACACCACTAACAACCTGAGAGTCGTTCGGGAGTCAGTGTGACACCACTGACAACCTGAGAGTCGTTCGGGAGTCAATGTTACACCACTAACAACCTGGGAGTCGTACAGGATTCATTGTGACATCACTAACAACCTGGGAGTCGTACGGGATTCAATGTGACACCACTGACAACCTGGGAGTCGTACGGGATTCAATGTGACACCACTGACAACCTGGGAGTTGTTGTGACACCACTGACAAACTGGTAGTCGTTGAGACACCACTGACAACCTGAGAGTCGTTGAGACATCACTGACAACCTGGGAGTCGTACGGGATTCAATGTGACACCACTGACAATCTGGGAGTTGTGACACCACTGACTACCTGGTAGTCGTTGAGACACCACTGACAACCTGATAGTCGTTAAGACATCACTGACAACCTGGGAGTCGTACGGGATTCAATGTGACACCACTGACAACCTGGCAGTCGTTGTGACACCACTGACAACCTGGTAGTCGTTCGGACACCACTGACAAACTTCGTCAACCTTCTCCATTTATCTCTATCTTCAGTAATTGTTTGTAACTCTGCCAAGTCGAGACCTGTCCATTCTTTCATGTTAACTTCCTACATATTTCTCTGCCTACCTCAAAGAGTGGTCTTTGCTAGGTCAGGCGACCGAGACACGTGACCAAACCATTTCATTTTACATTTTTCTCCGAATCCTTCTTGTTTCCTTTTGCGAACTTCTTATGCGTCATCATCATCAAGTACCAAGCCTGCTGGCGTAGGTGATTATGTCTCTCCACAACTTTCGATCTCGACAGTTATTTATCATTTCTGTTGTTGACCTTCTGCCAAGCCATTATCTTAAGCTGTCTGGTATCTTTCCTCTTTGCTTCCCTCTATCTCTTTGTCCCTCAGTTTTTCCAGTTATGTGGCATACAATCTATGATAATATTTGATGTGCAAAACTTGTAATTTCTTCTGCAGCTCTACTATAAGTGTCCATGTTTCTCATGCATTTATCATCATCATCATGTGCCATACCGGTTGGCTTTGGTGATCATTTCCCTCCACAATCTTCTATCTACAGTGCATCGTATCAGTTCTGTTGTTGACTGTTTTCCATGCCATGACACCAAGCTATCCAGTATTTTCTCTCTTTGTCGTCCGCTATCTCTCTTTCCTTTTATTTTGCCAGTTGTAACCAAGTATTCCAACTTTCCTCTTCTTATGATGTGCCCGAAAAATGTTGATTGCTTCTTTCTGCTGTTTTTTAAGAACTCCCTTTTTGTGTTGGCCTCTTTGAGAACTTCCTCATTGGTCTTTTTATCTGTCCAGGGAACTTTCAACATTCTTCTGAGAAATCCCATCTCTGTGGCCTCTAATCGTCTTTTCATTTGTTTGTCTACTGTCCATAATTCGCTTCCATAGGTCAGAATTGGTTCTATATAGCACCGATGAACTCTCTTTCTCACTTCTATTGACATAGATTTGTTTCATCAGATATTTTTCGTTTTCTGAAATTCTATTTTGGCCTGAGCTATTCTGCTTTTTATTTCTGTGGTGCATCTCCCATCTGATGTTATTATTGTGCCCAAGTATTTGAAACGTTGCACTTGTTTCAGATTTGTCTTGTTTATTTTTATGCTGCATGATGGTGATGGGGTGTCCGGTTAGCGCAATCGATAGGCGGTTGGCTTACCACGGCAACAGCCGGGGTTCGTACCCTGGCGAGGACACCTGGGTTTTACTAATTCCCTAAAAATTAGTAGGAGCCGCGATAGCTCAGTGGTTAGTGAACTGGACTACTACGGACAAGGGGTAGGGTTCGATCCCAACCGACGGCTCCGGGTTCACCCAGCCTTAAATGGGTACCGGATTTTTTCTGGGAAAGTAAAAGCAGCACGGGCGTAATACCGACCACATTACCCCAAAAATCATGTGCTGAAGGTCTGTAAAATATAGGGTCACTAACACCATATTTCCCTATACGCCACTTGGCGTGACGGGGGGTACTTTACTTTTTTTTTTTATGATGGTGATGATTATTTCTTCGATATGACCATTACTTCTGTTTTCTTACTATTCAGACTGAGACCTTTCTTGTTGCTTTCTTTTACTATTATGTCTATCATTTCTTGCATCTCATTCTCTGTCTCTGCTATTAAGACTGTCTCATCCTCATATCGCAAATTATTGATGTTGTGACCGTTGACTTCAATTCCTTCTTTTGTCTACTATTGATCTCATACATGCATTTATAAAAGTTTAATAAAACAAGTGTGCTCATCAGCCAAATGTTAGGAACAAGAGTGGTTTTCTTATCTTTCCAAGCAGGAGAGGCTGGCGCTATATCTCTTGGGCATTCTGGGAAGTCACTGTGATCCCCACATCAACTTTGAAGGTCGAAGGGTTAACTGTTTGTGTTGTTGCCGTGACAACTGATCATTATAATCGTCATGGTAGTTGAAGAACCACAACTTTACACGAACGATTAATGAGATAAACACAACTTTGCAGGAACGATTAATGAGATAAACACAACTTTGCAGGAACGATTAATGAGATAAACACAACTTTGCAGGAACGATTAATGAGATAAACACAACTTTGCAGGAACGATTAATGAGATAAACACAACTTTGCAGGAACGATTAATGAGATAAACACAACTTTGCAGGAACGATTAATGAGATAAACACAACTTTGCAAAACGATTAATGAGATAAACACAACTTTGCAAAACGATTAATAAGATAAACACAACTTTACACGAACGATTAATGAGATAAACACAACTTTACACGAACGATTAATGAGATAAACACAACTTTACACGAACGATTAATGAGATAAACACAACTTTGCAGGAACGATTAATGAGATAAACACAACTTTGCAAAACGATTAATGAGATAAACACAACTTTGCAGGAACGATTAATGAGATAAACACAACTTTGCAAAACGATTAATGAGATAAACACAACTTTGCAAAACGATTAATGAGATAAACACAACTTTACAGTAACGATTAATGAGATAAACACAACTTTACAGGAACGATTAATGAGAGAAACACTACTTTACACAAACTATTAATGAGAGAAACGCAACTTTACACAAACGATTAATGAGAGAAACACAACTTTACACGAACGATGAATGAGATAAACACAACTTTACACGAACGATTAATGAGATAAACATAACTTTACACAAACGATGAATGAGAGAAACACAACTTTACACGAACGATGAATGAGAGAAACACAACTTTACACGAACGATGAATGAGATAAACACAACTTTACACGAACGATTAATGAGAGGAACACAATTTTATACACACAATTAAACAAAAAAATCACACCTTTACACAAACGATTGAATAAAAGCATTACAAGTCCGATTAATCAAAGAACCCTAACTTTACACAAACGATTAATAAAAGAACCACAACTTTACACAAACACTAACCAAAGAACCACAACTTTACACAAACAACTAACCAAAAGAACCACAACTTTACACAAATGATTAATAAAAGAACCACAACTTTACACAAATGATTAATAAAAGAACCACAACTTTACACAAATGATTAATAAAAGAACCACAACTTTACACAAATGATTAATAAAAGAACCACAACTTTACACAAATGATTAATAAAAGAACCACAACTTTACACAAATGATTAATAAAAGAACCACAACTTTACACAAATGATTAATAAAAGAACCACAACTTTATACAAACGATTAACGATTAACCAAAGAAGAAAACTTTACACAACCCTTTAAACATAGAACAACGGCACACACCCAAACACTTACCCACTCACAGCAATAAATGTATTTCCCAATTTGAGCAATAACAGCTCATCTCGGAAGTTATCAGAAACAACCAATGACACATAACGATGTCAACTCTGCGTCAAGTCCAATTTGTTTTTCAAATTCTTCAGTTGAACTCTGCACTTATCCCCCCTTGTTTCAAAACAACACTTTCTTTAGTTGTTGGTGAAGGGAGTATGCATTAATTAAATCACTTTTCTTGTCTTTTGTTGAACTGCTGTCTTTAATCTAATAATTGAAATCAACACCCGACGCGGGTAAAGTAAAGTTCGATGGCCTGTACTAGTGTAAGTTTGTTTAATTTAATCAATTTCTAGTATGTATTTACAACCGTTTGAACCTGAAATATTTAATTTTTGATTTTTGACGGAACAGTTGTGAAGAACGCGGTGTCTGGTATTGCTCCCTGTTGGTTTGGAGGCGAGATAAATGGCGCCTGGTGTGTTCTGCCACATATCAAAGACGTCACGGGAGCACCAGTAACGCCAATCATTGGTCGCCGCAACCAATCATAGCGGGAGAGGATGGTTTAAGCCACGCCCATCGGGAGCTGCGATTGGAAGAAAGATGGCAACAGATGCTCAGATGGAGAACGGTGTTGTGTAGAATTTGTCAATACAACCGCAGGAACACCATGAACCGTGAAAATAAACACGGATTTAATATGAAGGACGAAGGAGGGATTATTCCCTTCACAGGGCTTTCTTCAAATGTTGCTGCTTTCTTATACAATACATCAGAAAATTGACGTCTTTGCGTTATCGGCATTTCAGTTCTGCATGTTTTTGATGATGACTTAATTAATTCTTTGCAACAGGTTTTACAAATAAAATATATCTTTCCTCCTTTAACTAAAACTTGATTACTCAAAATCACTCATTATTTACACAAACATATCCTCCGCGGCTGGGTGATCTATAACTCATGTTAATTGCTATTTAGAATTTGTAAAGAAATAAATGGAGATACACGTCATCGTCTGTGGTCTATATGTGGGGTATGTGGACATTGTGTTAGTTCGACTGAATGGAGACGCCACAGAGGGCTGGGCAAAAGAAAAGTCCACATGTCTAACAGTTCACTGCTAGGTCTTGCTGTGTTTTTAGTCCAGCCTTCTTTTGTGATCTCTATTTGCTTGCATCATCTGGTTAAGGCTACATAAGTTACAGCTTAGGGTCTCAGAAGAAGGGAAACTTTGACCACAAAACCCTCCACTACCTTGTGGACTAGATTCTAGTTAGAATCGAAGGTTATGGGAGTACACCCAGAGTCAAAATCCGGAGGAGGGACCTAATGCAATAGACGGCGTTAACCGTCTTTCTGGCATCCCCTGCATCTTCTTTCAATTCCGAACGGTTGGACTTTGTCCCTCCTTGAAACGAAGTCCAGAGGGGGATAGTGCGACTGGGTAAAGCATTATCTCCATATTCCGTGCCCAGGCAGAGTAGGTAAAGTGAAATGAGGAAGAAAGTTTAGAAGAGAAAAGACTCATGAAAAAGGATGGAAAACAATGTGGACCAGAGGGCCTAACTTGTTCATTCTGTGGCCGCGTGTGTTTGTCAAACATTGGTAGAATTAGCCACGAGAGAAGCTGTTCGACAAAAACAAAACCTCAAAAAAATACACTATAGACCTCTCTCTACTAGACCGTTTGACAAGACGAAAAGGGCCATATATGTTCTCAGAATCCGAGCGGCTTAGATTTGTATACACTGTAATCTATGATAAAGACCTGGTGTTAATGTTATTATAACTTGAATTCCATGAGCCCGGCCTAGCCAAGTCTACATCCTGCCCTGGGTGTCTACACGAAGGGCTGGCGCGGGATTCATTCCTCCATTCTGAGCACGTGACTTCTATGTTCTACTTGCCCACTAGTGAGCAGCTCAACATTTATACATGATGTGGTCAGTACTTCGTCAGGTCGCTATAATTCTCCAGAGAAAATTTCCAGTACCATATTTTTCTTCATCATTCAGTCGTTTACTAGTCCGCTTCATCATTCAGTCGTAGACTAGTCCGCTTCATCATTCAGTCGTTTACTAGTCCGCTTCATCATTCAGTCGTAGACTAGTCCGCTTCATCGTTCAGTCGTAGACTAGTCCGCTTCACCGTTCAGTCGTAGACTAGTCCGCTTCATCATTCAGTCGTAGACTAGTCCGTTTCATCATTCAGTCGTAGACTAGTCCATTTCATCATTCAGTCGTAGACTAGTCCGCTTCATAGTTCAGTCGTAGACTAGTCCGCTTCATCGTTCAGTCGTAGACTAGTCCGCTTCATCGTTCAGTCGTAGACTAGTACGCTTTATAGTTCAGTCGTAGACTAGTCCGCTTCATCATTCTGTCGTATACTAGTCCGCTTCATCATTCAGTCGTAGACTAGTCCGCTTCATCATTCAGTCGTAGACTAGTCCGCTTCATCATTCAGTCGGAGACTAGTCCGCTTCATCATTCAGTCGGAGACTAGTCCGCTTCATCATTCAGTCGTAGACTAGTCCGCTTCATCGTTCAGTCGTAGACTAGTCCGCTTCATCGTTCAGTCGGAGACTAGTCCGCTTCATCATTCAGTCGTAGACTAGTCCGCTTCATCATTCAGTCGTAGACTAGTCCGCTTCATCGTTCAGTCGGAGACTAGTCCGCTTCATCATTCAGTCGTAGACTAGTCCGCTTCATCATTCAGTCGTAGACTAGTCCGCTTCATCATTCAGTCATAGACTAGTCCGCTTCATCGTTCAGTCGGAGACTAGTCCGCTTCATCGTTCAGTCATAGACTAGTCCGCTTCATCGTTCGCCTTAAAAGAGCGGTAAATCATTCATCTCAAAACGTCAGGCTTCAACAAAGTATTTCAGGTGCATCGTTATCTTCCCTCTTCGATTATCACTCGTTTTACACATTGTTATCTTTCCTCTTTGATTATCACTCGTTTTAAACATCGCTATCTTCCCTCTTTGATTATCACTCGTTTTACACATTGTTATCTTTCCTCTTTGATTATCACTCGTTTTACACATTGTTATCTTTCCTCTTTGATTATCACTCGTTTTACACATTGTTATCTTTCCTCTTTGATTATCACTCGTTTTACACAGCGTTATCTTCCCTCTTTGATTATCACTCGTTTTACACATTGTTATCTTTCCTCTTTGATTATCACTCGTTTTACACATTGTTATCTTTCCTCTTTGATAATCACTCGTTTTACACATTGTTATCTTTCCTCTTTGATTATCACTCGTTTTACACATTGTTATCTTTTCTCTTTGATTATCACTCGTTTTACACATTGTTATCTTTCCTCTTTGATTATCACTCGTTTACACATCGCTATCTTCCCTCTTTGATTATCACTCGTGTTACACATTGTTATCTTTCCTCTTTGATTATCACTCGTTTTACACATCGCTATCTTCCCTCTTTGATTATCACTCGTTTTCCACATTGTTATCTTCCTCTTTGATTATCAGTCGTTTTACACATTGTTATCTTTCCTCTTTGATTATCACTCGTTTTACACATTGTTATCTTTCCTCTTTGATTATCACTCGTTTTACACATTGTTATCTTTCCTCTTTGATTATCACTCGTTTTACACATTGTTATCTTTCCTCTTTGATTATCACTCGTTTTACACATTGTTATCTTTCCTCTTTGATTATCACTCGTTTACACGGCGTTATCTTCCCTCGTTGATTATCACTCGTTTTACACATTGTTATCTTTCCTCTTTGATTATCACTCGTTTTACACGGCGTTATCTTCCCTCGTTGATTATCACTCGTTTTACACGGCGTTATCTTCCCTCGTTGATTATCACTCGTTTTACACAGCGTTATCTTTCCTCTTTGATTATCACTCGTTTTACACATTGTTATCTTCCCTCTTTGATTATCACTCGTTTTACACATTGTTATCTTTCCTCTTTGATTATCACTCGTTTTACACATTGTTATCTTTCCTCTTTGATTATCACTCGTTTTACACATTGTTATCTTTCCTCTTTGATTATCACTCGTTTTACACAGCGTTATCTTCCCTCTTTGATTATCACTCGTTTTACACATTGTTATCTTTCCTCTTTGATTATCACTCGTTTTACACATTGTTATCTTTCCTCTTTGATAATCACTCGTTTTACACATTGTTATCTTTCCTCTTTGATTATCACTCGTTTTACACATTGTTATCTTTTCTCTTTGATTATCACTCGTTTTACACATTGTTATCTTTCCTCTTTGATTATCACTCGTTTTACACATCGCTATCTTCCTCTTTGATTATCACTCGTGTTACACATTGTTATCTTTCCTCTTGATTATCACTCGTTTTACACATCGCTATCTTCCCTCTTTGATTATCACTCGTTTTCCACATTGTTATCTTTCCTCTTTGATTATCAGTCGTTTTACACATTGTTATCTTTCCTCTTTGATTATCACTCGTTTTACACATTGTTATCTTTCCTCTTTGATTATCACTCGTTTTACACATTGTTATCTTTCCTCTTTGATTATCACTCGTTTTACACATTGTTATCTTTCCTCTTTGATTATCACTCGTTTTACACATTGTTATCTTTCCTCTTTGATTATCACTCGTTTTACACGGCGTTATCTTCCCTCGTTGATTATCACTCGTTTTACACATTGTTATCTTTCCTCTTTGATTATCACTCGTTTTACACGGCGTTATCTTCCCTCGTTGATTATCACTCGTTTTACACGGCGTTATCTTCCCTCGTTGATTATCACTCGTTTTACACAGCGTTATCTTTCCTCTTTGATTATCACTCGTTTTACACATTGTTATCTTCCCTCTTTGATTATCACTCGTTTTACACATTGTTATCTTCCCTCTTTGATTATCACTCGTTTTACACATTTTATCTTTCCTCTTTGATTATCACTCGTTTTTGCACGGCGTTATCTTCCCTCGTTGATTATCACTCGTTTTACACATTGTTATCTTTCCTCTTTGATTATCACTCGTTTTACACGGCGTTATCTTCCCTCGTTGATTATCACTCGTTTTACACATTGTTATCTTTCCTCTTTGATTATCACTCGTTTTACACGGCGTTATCTTTCCTCTTTGATTATCACTCGTTTTACACATTGTTATCTTCCCTCGTTGATTATCACTCGTTTTACACGGCGTTATCTTTCCTCTTTGATTATCACTCGTTTTACACGGCGTTATCTTTCCTCTTTGATTATCACTCGTTTTACACGGCGTTATCTTTCCTCTTGATTATCACTCGTTTTACACATTGTTATCTTTCCTCTTTGACTCGTTTTGTCAGGTTGCTAAGTGCTGTGTTCAGGCAAGCCGTCGTCTCCATGTACTGAAGGAAGATCCATTGATATTGAAAGAATATCCGGCATACTTAGCTGACTCTGTCTTTGTTGCCCTGACACTCATCAAATTAACCATAAATATGGAAACTGAAAGCAAGAATCGCATACCAAAATGGAACATTAAGCAGGAACCAGATTACGATGCTGAAGTAGAAGTTCATTGCAACATCTCATTCCTTCCAGATTATTTGAAAAACAAACATGGCAATGATGGTCAGACAGTGAAGAAGGAAGTGAGTGGAGAAGAAGAAAGTGATGTATCCATTGATATGAGGATGGTAAATATCAGTTTCCCATCTCCTACTTACCATGACAAGAACACTTCTCTATATTGTGGGAAATGTGAGGGAGGGTACCAACATCATGGACTGCACATCTATATTGTGGGAAATGTGAGGGAGAGTACCAACATCATGGACTGCACATCTATATTGTGAGAAATGTGAGGGAGAGTACCAACATCATGGACTGCACATCTATATTGTGAGAAATGTGAGGGAGAGTACCATCATGGACTGCACATCTATATTGTGAGAAATGTGAGGGAGAGTACCAACATCATGGACTGCACAACTATATTGTGAGAAATGTGAGGAGAGTGCCAACATCATGGACTGCACATCTATATTATGAGAAATGTGAGGGAGAGTACCAACATCATGGACTGCACATCTATATTATGAGAAATGTGAGGGAGAGTACCAACATCATGGACTGCACATCTATATTATGAGAAATGTGAGGGAGAGTACCAACATCATGGACTGCACATCTATATTATGAGAAATGTGAGGGAGAGTACCAACATCATGGACTGCACATCTATATTATGAGAAATGTGAGGGAGAGTACCAACATCATGGACTGCACATCTATATTATGAGAAATGTGAGGGAGAGTACCAACATCATGGACTGCACATCTATATTATGAGAAATGTGAGGGAGAGTACCAACATCATGGACTGCACATCTATATTATGAGAAATGTGAGGGAGAGTACCAACATCATGGACTGCACATCTATATTATGAGAAATGTGAGGGAGAGTACCAACATCATGGACTGCACATCTATATTATGAGATATGTGAGGGAGAGTACCAACATCATGGACTGCACATCTATATTATGAGAAATGTGAGGAGAGTACCAACATCATGGACTGCACATCTATATTATGAGAAATGTGAGGGAGAGTACCAACATCATGGACTGCACATCTATATTGATAATGCTAAGATAGGTCAAGGTAAAGGTTGCAGTCAGGAATCTGACCTCCAGAATGAGGTCAATGACAGCAAGTCAAGGCCAGCGTCAGGAAGGGAGAAGTTGTTTGAGCCTGTGGTTTCTGATGCTCATAGTGATGATGGTCAGAGTACAGATCAAAGAATATACAAGGAAACATATAAAGTAAAGAAGTCTTACAAATGCTATGTTATCTTCGCATATATTAGACATAATCTAAGGTATACTGATGATACAGTCTTAATCGCTAAGAGTGAAAATGAGTTACAAGAAATGTTGGACATTATAGTGAAAGAAAGCAAAAATAAAGGACCTAGCCTTAATACCAAAAGACAGAGGTAATGGTAACAACAAAGAAAAAGACATCACCTCAGTGCAAAATAAAGACAAGTGGAACAATATTAAAACCGGTAAATGAATTTAAATATTTGGGAACTTTGTTAACCTCAGACGGAAGATGTACAAAAGAGTTGAGATGCAGAATGGCTCAGGGAAAAGCAGCTTTCCAAAAATGAGGAAGATACTATGCAATCCATTTTTGACAATAAAAACAAGAAAAAGAGTTCTTTAATATTATGTAGAGCCACATATGGATGCGAATCATGGACAATAGGACGACAGACAAGAAAATCACTGTAGTCTGTAGAAATGTGGTTTACAGAAGAATGTTGAGAGTACCATGGACAGCTAAGAAGAGTAATGAAGATGTTCTGAGAGTGGTCAAAGCAGAAAGAGAGCTAATTTCCAATATTAGGAAGAAACAATCGTCATTTTTTGGCCAATTAATGAGAAGAGAACAACTGGAATATATTGTAACAACTGGAAAAATTGAGGGACGAAGAGATAGAGGGAAGCAAAGAGAAAAAATAACAGACAGCTTAAGAGAATGGCTTGGCAGAAGGTCAACAACAGAAATGATAAATAGCTGCCGATATCGAAAGTTGTGGAGAGACATGATCATCTACGCCAGCAGGCCCGGTACTTGATGATGATGATGATGATGATGATGATGATATTAGACATCCGAAAGCACACAAGAGAACAAATACAGGCTAGAAGCCTTTCAAATATGATATTTGTGCTGCAGGTTTTAATACAAATGGTCATATGAAATCACACAAAAGAATACATGCAAGAGAGCTGTTTTTCAAATATGTTGTTGTTGTTGATGTTGTTGATGTTGTTGTTGTTGATGTTGTTGTTGTTGTTGTTGTTGTTGTTGTTGCGTTCGCCAGCTTTCAACTCTGACGAAGTCCCTAGAGGCTAGGAACTGAATTTTGCGTGTTAATCCATTTTTTCCCTGGCAGCCGTGTGCACAGGGGTCCCTCGCCGTACAGCAGATAACTCCGACTTCGGAGGTACTCATGTTTTTTTCCGTCGATGAGTAATTGACGTTTCAAGCTGGGCCTCGCTGCTGAGACCAGGGGTGGTTGTCGCAGTGAGAAATCATAAATAAAAACCCCAACCGGTGTAGCTGAGATTTGAACCCACAACCTCTTTGTCCTGAGGCCGGCGTCGAGACCAACCAGTCCCCATGGAAACTGCAACAAGGAACACTTTTCAAATATGATATGTATGGTGCCGATTTTTCTGATGGTAGTGCTATAATAAACATAAAAGAACACATACAAGAGATAAGCCTTTCAAATATGATATTTGTTGTGCAGGATATAATCAAAATGAACATATGAAATCACACAAAAGAACACATACAGGACAGAAGCCTTTCAAATATGATATTTATGGTGCGCATTCTACTGGAGGTAAAGAAATTAAAACTAATAAAAAGACACAGACTGGCGCAAAGTCATTCAGATATGTTATCTGTGGTGCATATTTAATCCAAATGAGCATGTGAAATCACACAAACGAACACATACAGGAGAGAAGTCTATCTATCTATCTATCTATCTATCTATCTATCTATCTATCTATCTATCTATCTATCTATCTATCTATCTATCTATCTATCTATCTATCTATCTATCTATCTATCTATCTATCTATCTATCTATCTATCTATCTATCTATCTATCTATCTATCTATCTATCTATCTATCTATCTATCTATCTATCTATCTATCTATCTATCTGTCTATCTGTCTATCTGTCTGTCTGTCTGTCTGTCTGTCTGTCTGTCTATCGTTCGCCCGAAGTATTGTCTATATCTGCAATGTCGTTTCCTGTATACATTTTTGCTGTCTTTTGTAATTCTTGCAGTGGCCCATATAGTTTTGTCTGTAGTGTTGTATCTATGGGCCAATGGATTTTCCTCAGTCTACTATATTCAGTGCAGTCTTGAAGTATGTGTTCAGCAGTCTGGGGTGCCTGTCCACATGTACAAGTAGTTGAGGTGCCGATCTTGAATTTTGTATACATGTGACTATGGAGTCGATTGTGTCCTGTTCTGAGGCGTATAATGATAACATGTTCCCATCTATTCATATTATGAAAGGTATCCTGATTTGGGGCTTGTGGTCCTCTGATGATTTGATTATCTGTTTCTTATGATGGTATGTAACCGGTGTATCTAGTTGTGTGCCTCATCAAGGCCAGCTCCTTGTCGTGGGATGGGGCTTAACAGTCACCAGGGACTGAAAACCAAGACTGGCCAGGCCTTCCTACAACCGAGCAAGACCACAGTCTGCTCTAGCAAGTTTAAGTGCTGAAGTCGGAGGCAACCAGCCAAAAGGCGCACTAGAACACTCAGGATGCCACGCACGCACTCACGCCAATGGAAAGAGGCTGTCCTGAAAAAAGATGTTTAAGGAGATACAAGGAGAGTCGCGTGAAAGGTCTAACTATTGAGTTTTTTGCGGGTCATCATCATTGCACTCCGAACATGCCCATAGGTGCTCAGATCCCCTCCTCATCTAGTCTCGCAGTGTCCAGCGACTGACGGCTCCAGTTGTCTGTGTTGGTTGATTATGTCTTCTTACACGCCCACAAAGGTCTCACTCTTTTTAACAAAGATCGCCGGACAGGAAGGTCTAGAATGTCTGCCCTATAGGTCATAGGTCAGTCTCGACTCAAAGATACAACAGACAGACAGACAGACAGACAGACAGACAGACAGACAGACAGAAAGATAGATAGATAGACAGACAGACAGAGAGACAGACAGACAGACAGACAGAAAGATAGATAGATAGACAGACAGACAGAGAGACAGACAGACAGACAGACAGACAGACAGAAAGATAGATAGATAGATAGATAGATAGATAGATAGATAGATAGATAGATAGATAGATAGATAGATAGATAGATAGATAGATAGATAGATAGATAGATAGATAGATAGATTAGATAGATAGATAGATAGATAGATAGATAGATAGATAGATAGATAGATAGATAGATAGATAGATAGATAGATAGATAGATAGATAGATAGATAGATAGATAGATAGATAGATAGATAGATAGATAGATAGATAGATAGATAGATAGATAGATAGATAGATAGATAGATAGATAGATAGATAGATAGATAGAATAAGAAGCTACTATTGTCACGTGGCATGTTCCGACACAAGAAAGTGACACTTCCCAACCAACAACAAACTTGCTCCGGTCAAGCCAACCCGTGAACTGAACTGGCCCCCATCCTCGACACCCCCCCCCCCCCCCCTCCTCATCGGACTGTATTTACCTAACTGAACGGAAGTGATTCCAGATTATGCAACCTGTTCCCGGAGATTGTTCCCATCCAGGTGTGAATGGGAGTGACGCTAAAGTGCCAAGTAGGTGGGAGTGGTCGTTGGCGTCTCAGGTGTAAATAGTTGAAACCAGGGTCAAAGGGTAGGTAATAACCCAGTACAGGTGTTCAGTTCTTCTTTTTCTTCAGTCGGGGGTTATTCCCTCTTTGTGGCTGGTGTTTTAGACTATTGATCTTATGTGCACATTTAGCGCTCTGTCGTTGTTTACAACCAGCTATGATATCTGCATCTGTTAGTTAAACAAACTCTGACATTTGTTGGGGTGTGTAACTTGATATCGAACAGCGATTCTATTGGCCAGTCCGTTAGCGTGACCACTGCGGAGGCGGTGTGGGGGGAGGGGGAGGGGAAGGGGGGGGTGGAGGTGTTGAGGGGGGCGCACATGGTTGTCTCACTTGCTACAGAACCCGGCATTTCCTTCTTAATACTATCTTGTTTAGATGCAAAGGTTGGTCACCAAATGTTGCTCACACAATGTTCGTCACAAAATGTTGCTCCCAAAATATTCGTCACAAAATGTTGCTCACACAATGTTCGTCACAAAATGTTGCTCACACAATGTTCGTCACAAAATGTTGCTCGTAAAATGTTGCTCACAAAATATTCGTCACAAAATGTTGCTCACAAAATTTTCGTCTCAATATGTTGCTCACAAATGTTCATCGCAAAATGTAGCTTACAAAATGTTTGTCTCAAAATGTAGCTAACAAAATATTCGTCACAAAATGTTGCTCACGAAATGTTCGTCACAAAATGTTGCTCACGAAATGTTCGTCACAAAATGTAGCTAACAAAATATGCGTCACAAAATGTTGCTCACGAAATGTTCGTCACAAAATGTAGCTAACAAAATATTCGTCACAAAATGTTGCTCACGAAATGTTCGTCACAAAATGTTGCTCACGAAATGTGTCGTCACACAAATGAAGTCAGTCCCCTTCCTATTGCATTTATTATTGGTAACATCAGTGAAAGATATGCCGGTTACTGTAGCCAGAGAGATCGTCTCTATTGTTGGGTCGTAGTTGGTTATTTTCTCCATTATCTCAAATTGTATCCTTACTTACTTGATACAAGTAGTTATATAGTAGGGACTCCCTTATCTCTAGTAAAGACTTAGCTATATAGACTTCCTTATCTCTAGTAAAGACTTAGCTATATAGACTTCCTTATCTCTAATAAAGACTTAGTTATATAGACTTCCTTATCTCTAGTAAAGACTTAGCTATATAGACTCTCTTATCTCTAGTAAAGACTTAGCTATATAGACTTCCTTATCTCTAGTAAAGACTTAGCTATATAGACTCCCTTATCTCTAGTAAAGACTTAGCTATATAGACTTCCTTATCTCTAATAAAGACTTAGCTATATAGACTCTCTTATCTCTAGTAAAGATTTAGTTATATAAACTCCCTTATCTCTAATAAAGATTTAGTTATATAAACTCCCTTATCTCTAATAAAGATTTAGTTATATGGACTCCCTTATCTCTAATAAAGACTTAGTTATATAGACTCCCTTATCTCTAATAATGACTTAGTTATATAGATTCCCTTATCTCTAGTAAAGACTTAGTTATATAGACTTCCTTATCTCTAATAAAGATTTAGCTATATAGACTCCCTTATCTCTAATAAAGACTTAGTTATATAGACTCCCTTATCTCTAATAAAGACTTAGTTATATAGACTCCCTTATCTCTAATAAAGACTTCGTTATATAGACTCCCTTATCTCTAATAAAGACTTAGTTATATAGACTCCCTTATCTCTAATAAAGACTTAGTTATATAGACTCCCTTATCTCTAATAATGACTTAGTTATATAGACTCCCTTATCTCTAATAAAGACTTAGTTATATAGACTTCCTTATCTCTAATAAAGACTTAGTTATATAGACTCCCTTATCTCTAATAAAGATTTAGTTATATAGACTCCCTTATCTCTAATAAAGATTTAGTTATATAGACTCCCTTATCTCTAATAAAGACTTAGTTATATAGACTCCCTTATCTCTAATAAAGCCTTAGTTATATAGACTCCCTTATCTCTAATAAAGACTTAGTTATATAGACTCCCTTATCTCTAATAAAGACTTAGTTATATAGACTTCCTTATCTCTAATAAAGATTTAGTTATATAGACTTCCTTATCTCTAATAAAGACTTAGTTATATAGACTCCTTTATCTCTAATAAAGACTTAGTTATTTAGACTTCCTTATCTCTAATAAAGATTTAGTTATATAGACTTCCTTATCTCTAATAAAGACTTAGTTATATAGACTCCCTTATCTCTAATAAAGACTTAGTTATATAGACTCTCTTATCTCTAGAAAAGACTTAGTTATATAGACTCCCTTATCTCTAATAAAGACTTAGTTATATAGACTCCCTTATCTCTAATAAAGACTTAGTTATATAGACTTCCTTATCTCTAATAAAGATTTAGTTATATAAACTCCCTTATCTCTAATAAAGATTTAGTTATATAGACTCCCTTATCTCTAATAAAGATTTAGTTATATAGACTCCCTTATCTCTAATAAAGACTTAGTTATATAGACTCCCTTATCTCTAGTAAAGACTTAGTTATATAGACTTCCTTATCTCTAATAAAGATTTAGTTATATAGGCTCCCTTATCTCTAATAAAGACTTAGTTATATAGACTCCCTTATCTCTAATAAAGACTTAGTTATATAGGCTCCCTTATCTCTAATAAAGACTTAGTTATATAGACTTCCTTATCTCTAATAAAGATTTAGTTATATAGGCTCCCTTATCTCTAATAAAGACTTAGTTATATAGACTCCCTTATCTCTAGTAAAGACTTAGTTATACAGACTCCCTTATCTCTAGTAAAGACTTAGTTATATAGACTCCCTTATCTCTAGTAAAGACTTAGTTATATAGACTCCCTTATCTCTAGTAAAGACTTAGTTATATAGACTCCCTTATCTCTAATAAAGACTTAGTTATATAGACTCCTTATCTCTAATAAAGACTTAGTTATATAGACTCCCTTATCTCTAGTAAAGACTTAGTTATATAGACTCCCTTATCTCTAGTAAAGACTTAGTTATATAGACTCCCTTATCTCTAGTAAAGACTTAGTTATATAGACTCCCTTATCCCTAATAAAGACTTAGTTATATAGACTCCCTTATCTCTAATAAAGACTTAGTTATATAGACTCCCTTATCTCTAATAAAGACTTAGTTATATAGACTCCCTTATCCCTAATAAAGACTTAGTTATATAGACTCCCTTATCTCTAGTAAAGACTTAGTTATATAGACTCCCTTATCCCTAATAAAGACTTAGTTATATAGACTCCCTTATCTCTAATAAAGACTTAGTTATATAGACTCCCTTATCCCTAATAAAGACTTAGTTATATAGACTCCCTTATCTCTAATAAAGACTTAGTTATATAGACTCCCTTATCTCTAGTAAAGACTTAGTTATATAGACTCCCTTATCCCTAATAAAGACTTAGTTATATAGACTCCCTTATCTCTAATAAAGACTTAGTTATATAGACTCCCTTATCTCTAATAAAGACTTAGTTATATAGACTCCCTTATCCCTAATAAAGACTTAGTTATATAGACTCCCTTATCTCTAGTAAAGACTTAGTTATATAGACTCCCTTATCTCTAATAAAGACTTAAGTTTTATTTGCTCCTTCATTTGAAAGGGTCTAAATTTTTCCGGGCCAATGTATTGTGTGAAGGTTTTGTGTAAAATCAAACACCAGCTCCACAGTTTTCTCAACACAAGACAGGTCCATACGTCCATAAAAGACAACACTGTTGACCCGTCATTATTGTTGTTTTTTCCCCACCTCTCACCCGTTCACTTATCTTGACTTCGTTTTGCTTTCTTTATCTGTTTTATTTTTAAATTTGTTTTACGTGGCTTTCTCCTTCTTCTTTATTTGTCCTCTTTCTCGTTAAGGCCTATTCTCTTTTCTTATTTTGATTCAACTCTAAAGTTTAAACTTACATTGAATGTATTTGACAGTTCTATATGGTTTTTTTTTTTTTTAAATCTGTCGAGGAAGTCTATAAGATGAAAGAAATAATGACATTTTGTGGAATCCCCAGGGGAAAAGACAAAAAGGAAGACCAAGAAATTCTTGGAGAAGACAGACAGAAGCAGAGATGAGGATGATGGGGAAGACATGGAATGATCTTAAAAGAATGGCAAGAAACAGAACGACTTGGAAAGAATTTGTTGAAGACCTATGCTTCACAGGGAGCTGAAAGGTAGAAGAAGAAAAAAGAAGAAATAATGACATCTTCTCTTTCTCATCTGCCCCTTCTTCCCATAATTAATTAGTTTCAAGAAAACCATGTACACTCCAAACACTTTCCCCCATTTCCAAGCACCATAGAAGGACCATAGAAGGACCACCGAAGCCACGAGAAGGGTATCCTTCACTTTTCCAAGAACTACCTCACGAGTACCAGTGAATCAACGAACTTACAATCTTGTGGATGCACTTAACCGAGCTGAAAGACAAGGGCAATAAATCGGAACTAAAGTTTAGTCAATAACTCTAGACTACCTGTTAGAATTCAGTTTTGTCAGAAAAATGTGGTAGTAAATATGTGCAAAAACATATTTATTGATAAATTCTCTGAACTAAATTGTTGAGACTAAAAAAAAAAAATCAGATTAATTTATGATTGTTCATCATTATCATCATCATCATCTTTTTCTTTTTTCTTCTGCTTGTTTTTATTGTTCTTGTTCTTGTTCTTGTTCTGGTTGTTGTTGTTGCTCTTCTTCTTCTCCTTCTTCTTCATATCATCATTATTATTATTTGTTAATTTATTAGTTTTGTTACTTATTTTGTCAATTACTTGTCTTGTTCTAACGATGTGTTTATTAAAACAAAACAAACAAGCGAGCACCGAGCTGCCTGAGCGTCGTTGCCACTACACATCGCATTAACAAGCTTTCAGAATTCACAATTGGCAGCTATTTTAACGTCTGTCCATCTATTGTCCTTTCGAGCCGAAGACGGCACATAGGGCAGAACCACAATCTCAAAAACAGAAACAATGCATGCCAAAATGGCACATATTGCAGAGATCACTGCTTCTAAAATCTATGGCGCTGTTTCCATAACAATACTTTTTACAATGACAGCTTGTCAAGCCATCGATCAACCTCCTTAGTCGCCTCTTACGTCATGCCTGGAAAGTCACAGTGTCACTATTCTTTACTTCCCTCATAATGAGGCCCCGGTAACACACGGGAATATTTTCAGGTGACAATGGCAAACAATAAATTTGGAGAAATTGGAAAGATTTGTCAGATAGACATGTGGCACATTAACTGTAAGTATTAATGCAATGACTAGGTAGAAGAGGAAGAATTATAGAGATAATGAACCAGCGTAATGGAAGGCACAAGGTAGAAGAAGAAGAATTATAGAGATAATGAACCAGCGTAATGGAAGGCACAAGGTAGAGAAGAAGAGGTACATCAAGACTAATTAGGACTGACACAATCAAAAGATGAAAAGATCTGTATGACAGCGTATACTGTCACGACAAAGAGTAAAAAGACACTCTATAGTAGCCAACCTTCGATGTGGAGACGGCAACCAATGAATGAATGAACTAGCGTAACCGGTTACTGAAAGATGCAAACAGAAATAAACGGCAGAATAGCAACGGGCAAAATAGTATTTCAGAAAATCAAAAATATCTTGTGTAACAAATCTATGTACATAGAAGTAAAAAAGAGAGTTCATCAACACTATTTAAAACAATTCTGATCTATGGAAGCGATTCAAGAAAAGCAGATAAACAAATGGAGAAGAAGATTAGAGGCCACAGAGATGGCATTTCTCACAAGACTGTCGTAGACAGTTCCATGGACAGTTAAAAGAACCAACAAAGAAATTCTCAAAAAGACCAACACAAAAAAGGGAGTTCATTAGTAAGAAACAATAGTCATTTTGGGCACATCATGGGAAGAAGAAAGTTCGAACACTTGGTTACAACTGGCAAAGTACAAGGAAAGAAAGATCGCGGATGACAATGAGAGAAGATACTAGATAGTGTGGTGTCGTGGCACGGAAAACCGTCAACAACAGAACTGATACGATGCACTGTAGACAGAGAAGGACATGATCGTCAACACTAACTGATGTAGTCCGTGATGCTGGTGGTAACTTTCTTGTCGTCCATTATTATTCATGTCAAATATTGTCTCCATCTAAGAGATGAGGCAACGCACTCAATGAGACGATGATAAATCATTTACAGAGAGTAAAAGTTCCTTGATCTTCCACAAAGGAGAGAACATACCGAGCTATCATTACCTGCCTACAGGTCTTCGTTAGGATCAGGTCTCGATAAGATCAATAATAATAAAATAAAAAAAAATCCGACGCAATTACCTGTTTGATATATCTAACTTACATCTGTCTAATTACCTGTTTGATGTATCTAACTGACATATGGCTAATTACCTGTTTGTTGTATCTAACTTACATCTGACTAATTACCAGTTTGTTGTATCTAACTTACATCTGTCTAATTACCTGTTTGATATATCTAACTTACATCTGTCTAATTACCTGTTTGATAGATCTAACTTACATCTGTCTAATTACCTGTTTGTTGTATCTAACTTACATCTGTCTAATTACCTGTTTGATATATCTAACTTACATTTGTCTAATTACCTGTTTGTTGTATCTAATTTAATCTGTCTAATTACCTGTTTGATGTACTTAACTTACATCTGTCTAATTAACGTGTTTGATGTATCTAACTTACACCTGTCTAATTACTTGTTTGATGTATCTAACTTACATCTGTCTAATTACCTGTTTGATGTATCTAACTTACATCTGTCTAATTACCTGTTTGATGCATCTAACTTACATCTGTCTAATTACCTGTTTGATGCATCAAACTTACATCTTTCTAATTACCTGTTTGATGTATGTAACTTACATCTGACTAATTACCTGTTTGATGTATCTAACTTACATCTGTCTAATTACCTGTTTGATGTATCTAACTTACATCTGTCTAATTACCTGATTGATGTATCTAACTTACATCTGTCTAATTAACGTGTTTGATGTATCTAACTTACATCTGTCTAATTACTTGTTTGATGTATCTAACTTATATCTGTTTAATTACCTTTTGATGCATCTAACTTACATCTGTCTAATTACCTGTTTGATGCATCTAACTTACATCTGTCTAATTACCTGTTTGATGCATCTAACTTACATCTGTCTAATTACGTGTTTGATGTATCTAACTTACATCTGTCTATTTACGTGTTTGATGTATTTAGATTACATCTGTCTAATTACCTGTTTGATGCATCTAATTTAATCTGTCTAATTACCGTTTTGATGTATCTAACTTACATCTGTCTAATTACCTTTTTGATGTATCTAACTTACATCTGTCTAATTACCTGTTTGATGTATCTTACTTACATCTGTCTAATTACCGTTTTGATGTACCAAACTTACATCTGTCTAATTACCTTTTGATGTATCTAACTTACGTCTGTCTAATTACCTGTTTGATGTATGTAACTTACATCTGACTAATTACCTGTTTGATGTATCTAACTTACATCTGTCTAATTACCTGTTTGATGTATATAACTTACATCTGTCTAATTACCTGTTTGATGTATCTAACTTACATCTATCTAATTATCTGTTTGATGTATATAACTTACATCTGTCTAATTACCTGTTTGGTGTATCTAACTTACATCTGTGTAATTACCTGTTTGATGTATCTAACTTACATCTGTCTAATTACGTGTTTGATGTATCTAACTTACATCTGTCTAATTACCTGTTTGATGTATCTAATTTACGGACATAAGAACTGGAAACCAATTGGGAATGTTTCAACAAATAAAACAGGGTATTAGACAAGGTTGTGTGCTGTCACCAGATTTGTTTAATACTTTTAGTGAGATTATTTTAAGATTCATAAGGGACATGCGTGGAATAACAATTGGAGGTCATAATATAAATAATCTTAGGTATGCTGATGATACAGTCTTAATCGCTAAGAGTGAAAATGAGTTACAAGAAATGTTGGACATTATAGTGAAGGAAAGCAAAAATAAAGGTCTCAGCCTTAATAGCAAAAAGACAGGTAATGGTAACAACAAAGAAAAAGACATCACCTCTGTGCAGAATAAAGACAAGTGGAACAATATTAAAGCAGGTAAATGAATTTAAATATTTGGGCACTTTGTTAACCTCAGACGGAAGATGTACATGGGGAGGGGGGGGGCCCTCGGTAGCCTAGTTGGAAAACCACCCGACTAGACTACCGACGTTCGGACAACCCGTGTTCGATTCCGCTGGGAGCAGTGCGAATTGTACTCGTGGTTGAAAAAAAAATACCCCCACGGTCGACCCAGCCGTTGGCAGAAATGGGTATCAGGGTATTAGGCTGGTAATGTGAGGAATATCGCCTCGCATCGTGACTTTCGATGCTTGAAGCGACACAATCCAGAAATCTCCGAACATTTCTGGATAAGCGGCCGAGCACATATGGGTGGAAACACGCGTGCTAAGACGCCGGTACAAGTCTCGTACTTTACCTTGACCTTTATCTAGGTATCTAACCTACATATGTCTAATTACCTACTTTAGGTAT
This sequence comes from Megaustenia siamemsis, assembly GCA_032433765.1. Classification (NCBI taxonomy): domain Eukaryota; kingdom Metazoa; phylum Mollusca; class Gastropoda; order Stylommatophora; family Ariophantidae; genus Megaustenia; species Megaustenia siamemsis. Next base: position 29,236,602 of record JAVIAB010000025.1, on the reverse strand, counting down.
CCAACTTACACGTGTATAATTACCTATTTTAAGCCTCTAACTTAAACATGTCTAATTGCTTATTTTAGGTATCTAACATGCATCTGTAAAATCAACTCTTGGTAGGTATCTAACATACATAAGTTTAATCACTTGCTTGTGGTATCTAATTTGCACCTATCTAATCACCTATTTCCTGTATCTAACCTACACCTATCTAATCACCTATTTGCAGTACCTAACCTACACCTATCTAATCACCTATTTGCAGTACCTAACCTACACCTATCTAAAAACCTATTTGCAGTACCTAACCTACACCTATCTAATCACCTATTTGCAGTATCTAACCTACACCTATCTAATCATCTATTTGCAGTACCTAACCTACACCTATCTAATCACCTTTTTGCAGTATCTAACCTACACCTATCTAATCACCTATTTGCAGTATCTAACCTACACCTATCTAATCACCTATTTGCAGTACCTAACCTACACCTATCTAATCATCTATTTAATTATCTATTTGCAGTATCTAACCTACACCTATCTAATCACCTATTTAATTATCTATTTGCAATATCTAACCTACACCTATCTAATCACCCATTTAATTATCTATTTGCAGTATCTAACCTACGCCTATCTAATCACCTATTTAATTATCCATTTGCATTATCTAACCTACACCTATCTAATCACCTATTTAATTATCTATTTGCAGTATCTAACCTATACCTATCTAATCACCTATTTAATTATCTATTTGCAGTATCTAACCTACACCTATCTAATCACCTATTTAATGATCTATTTGCAGTATCTAGCCTACACCTATCTAATCACCTATTTGCAGTATCTACCTTACACCTATCTCTATCTAATCACCTATTTAATTATCTATTTGCAGTATCTAACCTACACCTATCTAATCACCTATTTAGTTATCTATTTGCAGTATCTAAGCTACACCTATCTAATCACCTATTTGCAGCATCTAACCTACACTTGTCTAAACACCTATTTGCAGTATCTAACCTACACGTATCTAATGCCTTATTTGCAGTATCTAACCTACACCTATCTAATCACCTATTTGCAGTATCTAACCTACACCTATCTAATCACCTTTTTGCAGTATCTAACCTACACCTATCTAATCACCTATTTGCTGTATCTAACCTACACCTATCTAATCACCTATTTGCAGTATCTAACCTACACCTATCTAATCACCTATTTGCAGTATCTAACCTACACCTATCTAATCACCTATTTTCAGTATCTAACCTACACCTATCTAATCACTATTTGCAGTATCTAACCTACACCTATCTAATCACCTATTTGCTGTATCTAACCTACACCTATCTAATGCCTTATTTGCAGTATATAACCTACACCTATCTAATCACCTATTTGCAGTATCTAACCTACACCTATCTAATGCCCTATTTGCAGTATCTAACCTACACCTATCTAATCACCTATTTGCAGTATCTAACCTACACCTATCTAATCACCTATTTGCAGTATCTAACCTACACCTATCTAATCACATATTTGCAGTATCTAACCTACACCTATCTAATCACCTATTTGCTGTATCTAACCTACACCTATCTAATCACCTATTTGCAGTATCTAACCTACACCTATCTAATCACCTATTTGCAGTATCTAACCTACACCTATCTGATCACCTATTTGCTGTATCTAACCTACACCTATCTAATCACCTATTTGCAGTATCTAACCTACACCTATCTAATCACATATTTGCAGTATCTAACCTACACCTATCTAATCACCTATTTGCAGTATCTAACCTACACTATCTAATCACCTATTTGCAGTATCTAACCTACACTTATCTAATCACCTATTTGCAGTATCTAACCTACACTTATCTAATCACCTATTTGCTGTATCTAACCTACACCTATCTAATCACCTATTTGCAGTATCTAACCTACACCTATCTAATCACCTATTTGCAGTATCTAACCTACACCTATCTAATCACCTATTTGCAGTATCTAACCTACACCTATCTAATCACCTATTTGCTGTATCTAACCTACACCTATCTAATCACCTATTTGCAGTATCTAACCTACACCTATCTAATCACCTATTTGCAGTATCTAACCTACACCTATCTAATCACCTATTTGCAGTATCTAACCTACACCTATCTAATCACCTATTTGCTGTATCTAACCTACACCTATCTAATCACCTATTTGCAGTATCTAACCTACACCTATCTAATCACCTATTTGCAGTATCTAACCTACACCTATCTAATCACCTATTTGCTGTATCTAACCTACACCTATCTAATCACCTATTTGCTGTATCTAACCTACACCTATCTAATCACCTATTTGCAGTATCTAACCTACACCTATCTAATCACCTATTTGCAGTATCTAACCTACACCTATCTAATCACCTATTTGCAGTATCTAACCTACACCTATCTAATCACCTATTTGCTGTATCTAACCTACACCTATCTAATCACCTATTTGCTGTATCTAACCTACACCTATCTAATCACCTATTTGCAATATTTAACCTACACATATCTAATCACCTATTTGCTGTATCTAACCTACACCTATCTAATCACCTATTTAGGATGTTTAACATAACATAAGATCATCATCATCAAGTACTCGGCCTGCTGCGTAGTGATCATATTTCTCCACAACTTTCGATCTCGGCAGCTATTTATTATTTTTTGTTGTTGACCTTCTGCCAAGCCATTCTCTAAAGCTGTCTGGTATCTTTTCTCTTTGCTTCCCTCTATCTCTTCGTCCCTCAATTTTCCCAGTTGTTACAATATATTCCAGTTGTTCTCTTCTCATTACATGGCCAAAAAATGATGGTTGTTTCTTCCTAATATTGGAAATTAGCTCTTTTTTTGTTTTGACCTCTCTCAGAACATCTTCATTACTCTTCTTAGCTGTCCATGGTATTCTCAACATTCTTCTGTAAAACCACATTTTTTACAGAATCCAGTGATTTTCTTGTCTGTTGTCCTATTGTCCATGATTCGCATCCATATGTTAAGACTGGCTCTACATAACATTTAATAACATAAGATAGTCGACTTTATGGTGTAGCAGAACGACGCCTAATTTTCAGTTTTGGAATTTTCTCTCACACCTGTATAGTACATACACCTTAGGTGTACAGTTCACACCTGTATAGTACATACACCTTAGGTGTACAGCTCACACCTGTATAGTACATACACCTTAGGTGTACAGCTCACACCTGTATAGTACATACTCCTTAGGTGTACAGCTCACACCCATATAGTACATGCACCTTAGGTGTACAGCACGCACCTGTATAGTACATACACCTTAGGTGCACAGCTCACACCCATATAGTACATACACCTTAGGCGTACAGCTCACACCCATATAGTACATACACCTTAGGCGTACAGCTCACACCCATATAGTACATACACCTTAGGTGTACAGCTCACACCCATATAGTACATACACCTTAGGTGTACAGCTCACACCCATATAGTACATACACCTTAGGCGTACAGCTCACACCCATATAGTACATGCACATTAGGTGTACAGCACGCACCTGTATAGTACATACACCTTAGGTGCACAGCTCACACCCATATAGTACATACACCTTATGCGTACAGCTCACATCTGTATCATGCATATTTAATTTCATGTGTGTAATACCTACATACATATGTCTATTATACCTGTACATTGTCTACAAGGGGTTTTACATTATATGTTTAATAGTTTATGGTGCTAAAAGGAGAGAGAGAGAAAGATATTTGTGAGAGTATATGAGTTGGGATAAGAAAGGAGGAAGAGGAGGAAGAGAGAGGGATACGATGCGGATGGGAGTGATGTGAATGCATGGACTGGTTAGACAAGAGGCAGAAAAGTGAAGAGATGGAGGGAGTATAAGAGAGAAAGAATATGGAATGCCACTTAAAGTAAGAGTTCGTGAGAAAACAGAAAAGATAGTGAAATATGAAGGAGAGAGCGACTAGGAAATGAAGATGTCATGAGGGATAGAAAGGCGAATATTAGCAACGATGAAAGCAGGTAGAAAGAGAGTTTAAAAATATATATCTTCACGACACATAGTACCATTGCTGGTGTATGTCGAGGGGCAACGATAGAACCAGAGGGATAAAGGCCGCTTGGTCAAGCAGTCGCCACGACGTGTGAGACTCAGGATTTTATTTCACCCCCGATAGAAAAAATCCTTTCTGACTACCGCGGGCTTCGAACACAGTACGTCAGCTTTTCAGCCAGCGGAACAATGGTTTTAGCCACACGGCCACGCGGAAAGAGAGTTGGAGACAAGAAATAATTCCCATCACGTGTCAAGTATGACGTAAACTGAATGTATATTAGTTGCAATGCCTTTTAGATAGTGTGCACGTCTTTGTGTTTGGCCACCACTACACCAAGCCGTCTTTTATTCTCATTAATTATGCCCAAAACTCATTGTAGGCTGCGTGTAGCTGGAAGTCGAAAGTTCTGAGGATCGAACCTGATCATCTTTGCCAGCTTGGACCAAGTCATTAACCAGTCCCGCCACGGTTTTTGGTTGGAGAGAGAGAAAGTAAGAACATGAGCAGAGTGTGGAATTAGAGATTGGAGAGATTGGAAGGATTGGAGAGATTGGAGGGATTGGAGAGATTAAAGGGATTGGAGAGATTGGAGAGATTAAAGGGATTGGAGAAATTGGAGAGATTGGAGGGATTGGAGAGACTGGAGAGATTAAACGGATTGGAGAGATTGGAGAGATTGGAGAGATTAAAGGGATTGGACAGATTGGAGGGATTTGAGAGATTGGAGAGATTAACGGGATTGGAAGGATTGAGAGATTGTAAGGATTAGAGGGATTGGAGAGATTGGAGAGATTAAAGGGATTGGAAGGATTGAGAGATTGGAGGGATTGGAGAGATTGGAGGGATTGGAGAGATTAGAGGGATTGGAGAGATTGGAGGGATTTAAAGATTGGAGAGATTGGAGGGATTGGAGAGATTAAAGAGATTGAAAGGTTTGAGAGATTGTAAGGATTGGAGGGATTGGAGAGAGTGAGGGATTTGAGAGATTGGAGAGATTAAAGGGATTGGAAGGATTGAGAGATTGTAAGGATTGAGATATTGGAGGGATTAGATAGATTGGAGGGATTGGAAGGATTGTAGAGATTGGAGGGATTGGAAGGATTGGAGAGATTGGAGGGATTGGAGATATTGTAGGGATTGGAGAGATTGGAGGGATTTGAAAGATTGGAGAGATTGAAGGGATGGGAAGGATTGGAGAGATTGTAGAGATTGGATAGATTGGAGGGATTGGAGAGATTTTAGAGATTGGAGAGATTGGAGAGATTGTAGAGATTGGAGAGATTGGAGAGATTGGAGGGATTGGAGAGATTTTAGAGATTGGAGAGATTGGAGAGATTGTAGAGATTGGAGAGATTGGATAGATTGGAGGGTTGGAGAGATTTTAGAGATTGGAGAGATGGAGAGATTGGAGAGATTGGAGGGATTGCAGAGATGGCACTGTCATGATCAAGTGAATGAATGTGACATTGTGTGATATAAAAGATGTGAATAGTGAAGGAGGGAATGAATGTGCCATTGTGTGATATAAAAGATGTGAATAGTGAAGGAGGGAATGAATGTGACATTGTGTGATATAAGAGATGTGAATAGTGAAGGAGGGAATGAACGTGACATTGTGTGATACAAGAGATGTGAATAGTGAAGGAGGGAATGAATGTGCCATTGTGTGATATAAGAGATGTGAATAGTGAAGGAGTAAATGAATGTGACATTGTGTGATATAAGAGATGTGAATAGTGAAGGAGGGAATGAAGGTGCCATTGTGTGATATAAGAGATGTGAATAGTGAAGGAGTAAATGAATGTGACATTGTGTGATATAAGAGATGTGAATAGTGAAGGAGGGAATGAAGGTGCCATTGTGTGATATAAGAGATGTGAATAGTGAAGGAGGGAAAGACAGGAGAGTTAAAAGACAGGAGTTAGAGCGAGAGATAAGCGGAACAATTAAATAAGATTTTGCATGTAAATGTGGTCCTATAGCAACTGTTGTTGGGTAGGAAGTGACGTCATTATACTTAAGTCTCAGCTCATGAGGTGGGCTGGTCAGTTCCTTTCCTCGCTACCTTTCCTTCCCAGAGAATATCTCTGCTACCCATGTAAAGAGGCTGGGTGGATCTCAGGAGCCTATAGTTTTGAAAATGGGTTGCCATTTTAGCATTTCAACTCCGAATTTTCAGGTCGACAGGCGAGCCTGCTAACTACTACCGCTACGACATCGGGGTCCGTTTTAGAAAAGAGAATTAGAGAGAGAGAGAGAATTAGAGAGAGAGAGAGTTTATTGAGAGATACGTTTTAGTAAGTTGAGTGCATGTATGGAACAAAGACGGAAATAGAATTTTAGAAAGATGGAGAGAGAGAGAGAGGGAGAGGGAGAGAGAGAGAGAGTGAGTGTGAGAGAACAGCGTGATAAATAGAAGAGAATAATAGAATTTCAAAGGCAGTTCTGTGAGGGGTACACAAGTAGAGTATGGATGGATAATTCAATGCAAGGAGTGGAAAAGACTAAAGAGAGAGAGAGTGTGTGAGAGAGAGAGTGTGAGAGAGAGTAATCAAGCGAATTAAATTGCACCACCATCAACTGTCCATTTTTCTGTGATTGTATTAAGCATGCAACGTTGATCCCTTACCGACCTGCCGAGTCTGTCGTACGTTAGGGGCTTCACTTCAAAACACACTTTAGAGGTAGCCCGAAGAGATGAAGTGTGTTAGTCGAATGACAGGAAATAGTCTGAGAGATAAGATCAGAAATGATGATCTGAGAAAAATAAAGCTTGCAATAACCATAGAATATATAAATAGACAACAGATAAATGGTTTGGCCACGTGACAAGGCAGAAAGATCAAAACGCAACACGAGCTTTCAACAAACGTTGCGAGCCCACTAGACCAGGGCCGGCCACGAAAAGATGGATGGATGGAATATTAGAAACACTAGGAAACATAACAGCAGCAGAGGCGAACAGAAGAGCAAAAGATGGATGGATGGAATATTAGAAACACTAGGAAACATAACAGCAGCAGAGGCGAACAGAAGAGCAAAATACCACAAATTATATCTCCCCTCGACGCTGCAAGGTAAATGAGGAAGGAAAGAAGGGGAGGAACACCTGTCTCTCTTAACCTCTAATTTCCCATTGGTGGGCTGACATCCCCCCCCCCCCCCCCCCCCAGCTACAACTGCCGCAGCAGTAATTGTTGAGCGACTACAAGCACTTAAAGCCAAGTACTTCACAAACTTACACCTAACCATACTTAATCGACCGTAATCCCAGTTAGCCACAGCCGCTAACAATGGACACTTGTACCTCCCGCTAGCCCTCAGGTCGGTTAGTAAGGTGCCTACGAGGACAAATATTTTAGAGCGTTTAAACCGAGCGTGCGATTAAAAGGGGAAAATACCTTAGTTGTGTTACATGCAATGGTTTTTGACAATTAAATGCATTTTCTGTTAAATTGTCTTCTTTGTTTCGTCTTCAACGTTCTCTACTACTTATTCTTCTCATGCTGTTGCTACTAATGTTCTACTACTTCTGCTTCTTCTCTTTCTTATTATTACAAACACTACTATTTCCTTTTGTTACCACTACCACTACCACTACCACCACTACCACTACCACTACCACTACCACTACTA
>JAVIAB010000025.1:29223840-29226340 GCA_032433765.1 Megaustenia siamemsis | reverse complement strand
ACAGTGCATTCCTGTCTTTCTCTTTCCCATGCAGGTTTCAATGATAGTGCATTCCTGTCTTTCTATTTTATTGGAAGGTTTCAATGACAGTGCATTCCTGTCTTTCTCTTTCCCATGTAGGTTTCAATGACAGTGCATTCCTGTCTTTCTCTTTCCCATGTAGGTTTCAATGACAGTGCATTCCTGTCTTTCTCTTTTCCATGTAGGTTTCAATGACAGTGCATTCCTGTCTTTCTCTTTCCCATGTAGGTTTCAATGACAGTGCATTCCTGTCTTTCTCTTTACCATGCAGGTTCAATGATAGTGCATTCCTGTCTTTCTCTTTCCCATGCAGTTTCAATGATAGTGCATTCCTGTCTTTCTATTTCCTATGTAGGTTTCAATGACAGTGCATTCCTGTCTTTCTCTTTCCTATGCAGGTTTCAATGACAGTGCATTCCTGTCTTTCTCTTTCCCATGCAGATTTCAATGATAGTGCATTCCTCTCTTTCTATTTTATTGGAAGGTTTCAATGACAGTGCATTCCTGTCTTTCTCTTTCCCATGCAGGTTTCAATGATAGTGCATTCCTGTCTTTCTATTTCCTATGTAGGTTTCAATGACAGTGCATTCCTGTCTTTCTCTTTCCCATGTAGGTTTCAATGACAGTGCATTCCTGTCTTTCTCTTTCCACGTAGGTTTCAATGACAGTGCATTCCTGTCTTTCTCTTTCCCATGGAGGTTTCAATGAGAGTGCCTTTTTGACTTTCTGTTTTCTCGGTAGGTTTCAATGACAGTGCATTCCTGTCTTTCTCTTTCCCATGTAGGTTTCAATGACAGTGCATTCCTGTCTTTCTCTTTCCCATGTAGGTTTCAATGACAGTGCATTCCTGTCTTTCTCTTTCCCATGTAGTTTCAATGACAGTGCATTCCTGTCTTTCTCTTTCCATGTAGGTTTCAATGACAGTGCATTCCTGTCTTTCTCTTTCCCATGTAGGTTTCAATGGCAGTGCATTCCTGTCTTTCTCTTTCCCATGGAGGTTTCAATGACAGTGCCTTTCGAATGTAGTTGTACCCCTCTTTATTTCTATACTCACTACCACACAATCCGTCGCCAGATTCGCCCAGTCACTACCACACAATCCGTCGCCAGATTCGCCCAGTCACTACCACACAATCCGTCGCCAGATTCGCCCAGTCACTACCACACAATCCGTCGCCAGATTCGCCCAGTCACCACCACACAATCCGTCGCCAGATTCGCCCAGTCACTACCACACAATCCGTCGCCAGATTCGCCCAGTCACTACCACACAATCCGTCGCCAGATTCGCCCAGTCACTACCACACAATCCGTCGCCAGATTCGCCCAGTCACTACCACAACAAATTCGCTTTAAACGTCTAGTGGTTATCCATTTTTGTGTATAGAATTTATTGCAACAGCACATTACCTCGTGCTCCCCATTCCCCCCCCCCTCCCCTCCTCTCTCTCTCCCTCTCTCTCTGTCTTTCCCCAATAAATAAATACGCCTGTTTTTGTAATCCACGCGTCTAAATATCTACAAACGTCCATTAACCAATCTCTCCATTAACCGAATTGCAAGTTGACAGACCATACTACGCGTCTTCACTAGCAGCCAATAACTTCAATCTAAGAACCGAATTCTTCGCGTATTAACAACACCTCGCCCAGATGAATCCACTACCTTTGATGTCGGCGAAGGTAGCCTGGACAAATTATCCAACTAAATCCCTAATCTGCGGTCCGTTGCTCAATTTGTTTCTCTCACGCTGGAAACAACGGGAGGGCTGTGTTCGAAACCTGGCTTGACCAAGGTGGTGGTCCTTGAGTTGAGCCTGGAGTTAAGATTTAGATCTGGGAGATGGTTTAGGCTTTCTTCTAAATCAACAACAAAATGAATATTTCTTTTCTTCAAGTGTCTGTTCGTTTCTTTACTCATGAAACTTCTTCTTCTTTGTTCTTTTTTATCATCACCATCACCATCATCATCATCATCATCACCATCAACATCATCATCATCATCATCATCATCATCATCATCATCATCATCATCATCATCATCATCATCATCATCATCATCATCATCATCATCATCATCATCATCATCATCATCACCATCATCACCATCATCACCATCATCATCACCATCATCACCATCATCATCATCACCTTCATCATCATCATCATCAACATCATCATCATCAACACGATCACCATCATCATCATCATCAACATCATCATCATCAACACGATCACCATCATCATCACCACCATCATCATCACCACCATCATCATCATCATCACCATCATCATCATCATCATCATCACCATCATAACCATCATCATCATCATCATCATCATCATCATCATCATCATCATCATCATCATCATCATCATCATAATCATCATCATCATCATCATCATCATCATCATCATCATCATCATCATCATCATCATCATCATCATCATCATCATCATCATCATCATCACCATCACCA
>JAVIAB010000025.1:29078840-29221340 GCA_032433765.1 Megaustenia siamemsis | reverse complement strand
CTGTTCTTCTTGTTCTGTACTTTCTGTTCTTCTTGTTCTGTACTTTCTGTTCTTCTAGTTCTGTACTTTCTGTTCTTCTTGTTCTGTACTTTCTGTTCTTCTAGTTCTGTACTTTCTGTTCTTCTAGTTCTTTCTGTTCTTCTAGTTCTGTACTTTCTGTTCTTCTTGTTCTGTACTTTCTGTTCTTCTAGCTCTGTACTTTCTGTTCTTCTTGTTCTGTACTTTCTGTTCTTCTAGATCTTTCTGTTCTTCTTGTTCTGTACTTTCTGTTCTTCTAGTTCTGTACTTTCTGTTCTTCTTGCTCTGTACTTTCTGTTCTTCTAGTTCTTTCTGTTCTTCTAGTTCTGTACTTTCTGTTCTTCTTGTTCTGTACTTTCTGTTCTTCTAGTTCTTTCTGTTCTTCTTGTTCTGTACTTTCTGTTCTTCTAGTTCTTTCTGTTCTTCTAGTTCTTTCTGTTCTTCTAGTTCTGTACTTTCTGTTCTTCTTGTTCTGTACTTTCTGTTCTTCTAGTTCTTTCTGTTCTTCTAGTTATTTCTGTTCTTCTAGTTCTGTACTTTCTGTTCTTCTAGTTCTTTCTGTTCTTCTAGTTCTGTACTTTCTGTTCTTCTTGTTCTGTACTTTCTGTTCTTGTAGTTCTTTCTGTTCTTCTAGTTCTGTACTTTCTGTTCTTCTTGTTCTGTACTTTCTGTTCTTCTAGTTCTTTCTGTTCTTCTTTTCCTTTCTGTTCTTTACTTTCTGTTCTTCTTTTCCTTTCTGTTCTTTACTTTCCGTTCTTCTTTTCTTTTCTGTTCTTTACTTTCTGTTCTTCTTTTCCTTTCTGTTCTTTAATTTCTGTTCTTCTGGTTCTTTTTGTTCTACTTGTTCTTTCTGTTTTTCTCATTCTTTCTGTTCTTCTTGTTCTGTTCTTTCTGTTCTTCTTGTACTTTCTGTTCTTCTTGTTCTGTTCTTTCTGTTCTTCTTGTACTTTCTGTTCTTCTTGTTCTGTTCTTTCTGTTCTTCTTGTACTTTCTGTTCTTCTTGTTCTGTTCTTTCTGTTCTTCTTGTTCTGTTCTTTCTGTTCTTCTTGTTCTTTCTGTTCTTCTTGTTCTGTTCTTCTTGTTCTGTTCTTTCTGTTCTTCTTGTTCTTTCTGTTCTTCTTGTACTTTCTGTTCTTCTTGTACTTTCTGTTCTACTTGTTCTTTCTGTTCTTCTTGTACTTTCTGTTCTTCTTGTATTTTCTGTTCTACGTGTTCTTTCTGTTCTTCTTGTACTTTCTGTTCTTCTTGTTCTTTCTGTTCTACTTGTTCTTTCTGTTCTTCTTGTACTTTCTGTTCTTCTTGTTCTGTTCTTTCTGTTCTTCTTGTACTTCCTGTTCTTCTTGTACTTCCTGTTCTTCTTGTACTTTCTGTTCTATTTGTTCTTTCTGTTCTTCTTGTACTTTCTGTTCTTCTTGTTCTGTTCTTTCTGTTCTTCTTGTACTTCCTGTTCTTCTTGTACTTTCTGTTCTTCTTGTTCTGTTCTTTCTGTTCTTCTTGTACTTCCTGTTCTTCTTTTACTTTCTGTTCTTCTTGTACTTTCTGTTCTTCTTGTTCTGTTCTTTCTGTTCTTCTTGTACTTCCTGTTCTTCTTGTACTTTCTGTTCTTTCTGTTCTTTCTGTTCTTTCTGTTCTTCTTGTTCTTTCTGTTCTTCTTGTTCTTTCTGTTCTTTCTGTTCTTCTTGGTCTTTCTTTTCTTCCTGTTCTTTCTGTTTTTTCTTTTTTGTTTTTTCTGTTTTTTCTGTGTTCTGTTTTTTATGTTGTTCCTGTTCTTTCTATTCTTCTTGTTCTTTCTGTTCTTTTCTTTCTGTTCTTCTTGTTCTGTTTTTTATGTTGTTCCTGTTCTTTCTATTCTTCTTGTTCTTTCTGTTCTTTTCTTTCTGTTCTTCTTGTTCTTTCTGTTCTTCTTGTTCTTTCTGTTCTTCTTGTTCTTCTTGTTCTGTTCTTTCTGTTCTTCTTGTTCTTTCTGTTCTTCTTGTTCTTTCTGTTCCTTTCTTTCTGTTGTTCTTTTCTTTCTGTTCTTTTCTTTCTGTTCTTCTTGTTCTTTCTGTTCTTCTTGTTCTTTCTGTTCTTCTTGTTCTTTCTGTTCTTTTCTTTCTGTTCTTCTTGTTCTTTCTGTTCTTTCTTTCTGTTCTTCTTGTTCTTTCTGTTCTTTTCTTTCTGTTCTTCTTGTTCTTTCTGTTCTTCTTGTTCTTTCTGTTCTTTTCTTTCTGTTCTTCTTGTTCTTTCTGTTCTTCATGTTCTTTCTATTCTTCTATTTTGTCTTTTTTCTTGTTCTTCCCTCCTTCTTAGTTTTGTTGTTCTTCTTCTCGTTCTTCGTGTTCTTCTATTTCTTCTTCTTCCTCTTCTTCCTATTCTTCTCGTTCTTCTTCTACCTCTACCTCTTCTTGTTCTTCTTTTCTTCTTCTGCTTGTTCTTCTCTCATTCTTATTCTTGTTGTTCTTCCTCTTTTTATTCTTCTCCTTCTACTTCTTCCTGTTCTTCCTCTTATTGTTGTTGTTCTTTTTTCTTTTCTTTTTTGTTCTTGTTCTTGTTCTTCTATTTCTTGTTCTTCTCTCCTATTTCTTCTTGTTCTTCTCTTTCTTCTTCTGATTGTTCATCTTGTTGTTCTTGTTGTTCTTCTTGTTCTTCTCGCGCTTTTTCTTCTTCTCCTTCTTCTTCTCCTTGCTCATCTTCTTGTTCTTCTCTTGCTTCTTCTGCTTGTTCATCTTCTTGTTTTTTTTTTCCTCTTCGTCATTCAGAATTTGTGCGTTTTCCTCTTCGGTATCTGATAGAAACAGATCTGATTTCTCATTTACTTTGAATGACTCTCTGGTCTAATCTGCAAACTCCTTCGTTTCCTGGTTCTAGTTCTGGTTAAAGGACATATATTTAGGACAGAATGGGAGTCTGGTTAAAGGACATATAGTTAGGATAGAATGGGAGTCTGGTTAAAGGACATATAGTTAGGACAGAATGGGAGTCTGGTTAAAGGACATATATTTAGGACAGAATGGGAGTCTGGTTAAAGGACATATAGTTAGGATAGAATGGGAGTCTGGTTAAAGGACATATAGTTAGGGCAGAATGGGAGTCTGGTTAAAGGACATATAGTTAGGACAGAAGGGGAGTCTGGTTAAAGGACATATAGTTAGGACAGAATGGGAGTCTGGTTAAGGACATATAGTTAGGGCAGAATGGGAGTCTGGTTAAAGGACATATAGTTAGGACAGAAGGGGAGTCTGGTTAAAGGACATATAGTTAGGACAGAATGGGAGTCTGGTTAAAGGACATATAGTTAGGACAGAATGGGAGTCTGGTTAAAGGACATATAGTTAGGACAGAAGGGGAGTCTGGTTAAAGGACATAAGTTAGGACAGAAGGGGAGTCTGGTTAAAGGACATAAGTTAGGACAGAAGGGGAGTCTGGTTAAAGGACATATAGTTAGGATAGAATGGGAGTCTGGTTAAAGGAATACAAGAGAAAGGGGGAGAGAGTGGGAGAGAGAGAGAGAGAGAGAGAGTATGAGAAAACGTACAAAAAAATAGGAGAGCGCGAAAAATTGTAAGATAAAGTGAGTGAGCGAGCCCGGATGAAATGAAAACGGTAAAGTACGAGACTTGAACCGGCGTCTTAGCACGCGAATTTTCACCCATATGTGCTCGGCCGCCTGTCTAGAAGTGTTCGGAGACTTCTGGATAGTGTCGCTTCTAGCATCGAAACTCAGTTTGCGAGGCGGCATTCCTCATCTTTCCAGAGTACTACTCTGGTACCCATTTCTGCCAGCGGCTGGTTCGACAGCGGGTTTTTTTTCCCCAACCACGAGTACAACTCAAGCTGCTTCCAGTGGGACTCGAACACGGGTTGTCCGAACGCCGGTAGCCCAGTCGGGTGGCTTTCCCAACTAGGCTACTGAGGCACCCGGTATAAACAGCACGGAAAGGAAAAGACGGTACATGTAGATATAATAGCGTCAGAACAAGATTATAATGTAGATATAATAGCGTCAGAACAAGATTATAATGTAGATATAATAGCGCCAGAACAAGATTATAATGTAGATATTATAGCGTCAGAACAAGATTATAATGTAGATATAATAGCGTCAGAACAAGATTATAATGTAGATATAATAGCGTCAGAACAAGATTATGTTGTGTTACGGTCAGAGGCAATACAGAGAAAGGTATAGCCTTACATCTGGGTCACTGTTCCACTTAGGTCCTGCAGGTCTTATGTATTTTCTAAACCAGTCATGGACGCTGTCAGGCTAATAGAGACAAGAAGAAGGAAATAAAAGAATCATCATCACTATCATCGCTGACCCGTCGGCGTGAGTGCGTTGTGTCGGTAATTTCCGCCAAGCTGCCACATCTGCCCTATTCAACTGGACACATCCTCGACAAAGTAACCATTTTGCACAAGCAGCTGCCATTGTGTTTTTAAACGGTTCTGTAACGTGTACAGTGTTGTCCCTTGTTGACCGAGAGGGCTAAGTATCAGCTTTCAATATCCAGAAATCATAATCATTATCAAGTACCGGGCCTGCTGGCGTAGGTGATCATGTCTCTCCACAACTTTCATTCTCGACAGTTATTTATCATTTCTGTTGTTGACCTTCTGCCAAGCCATTCTCTTAAGCTGTCTGGTATTTTCTCTCTTTGTTTCCCTCTATCTCTTCGTCCCTCACTTTTTCCAGTTGTTACAATATATTCCAGTTCTTCTCTTCTCATTACATGGCGAAAAAATGATGATTCTTTCTTCCTAATATTGTAAATTAGCTCTCTTTTTGCTTTGACCTCTCTCAGAACATTTTCATTACTCTTCTTATCTGTCCATGGTATTCTCAATATTCTTCTGTAAAACCACATTATCCAGAAATCAGGAAATGTTAAAACCGCCAAAAAACCACGGATTTAAAGAGAAAACTCCCCACCGTTCGTGGACAGGTTCGAACACGGGACTTTCTTGTCCAGAGGCCTATGTCTTGCCCCTATGCCACCCAACTCTCACACAAAACTGGAATGATTGACGATTTCCTATAGATCGTTTGTGCTGAATGTCTATCAGTCTTCCTCTATTTCCTTTTCCTTATAGCGCCCCCATTGGATAACCTGGAGACTGATTGGTTTTGTCCAGCCCTGTTTGGACACCTGATGAAGGTGTTACCTTCATCTTCATTGGTGTGTGTGTGTGTGTGCGCGCGTGTGTGCGCGTATGTGCGCGCACAGGTTGAGACATATCTTGAGAGAGAAATATATAAGAAGAGAAAAATAGGAGGCGAAAGAGAAACATAACAATTAATCGAACAATAAAGAGAGTGCATAAATAAAATGGGAGCCGCGATAGCTCAGTGGTTAGTGAACTGGACTACAGAGGACAAGAGGTAGGGTTTGATCCCAACCGACGGCTTCCGGGTTCACTCAGCCTTTAATGGGTACCGGATTTTTTTTTATGGGAAAGTAAAGCGGCACGGGCGTAATACCGACCACATTACCCCAAAAATCAAGTGCTGAAGGTCTAGAATTTATGGTCACTAACACCATATTCCCTATACGCCATTTGGCGTTACGGGGGTACTTTACTTTTTTTTTTTTTAATTATAAATAAAATAAACAACGAGATAGAAACAAAGATTTCAAAATGAAATACGAAGCTTGAGAAATAGGAAGATTAAAATACGATTTTAAACCTAAAAAAATTACCGATAGCAGGTATATAGTTGATATTTTAATGACATAATGCCTGTTATTTCACGGTTTTGTTTCGTTATATGCCAACTGACTGTGATTAACGTTGATAAAGTGATCTATTTCTTCCTGAGCACTTCCAACAACGGTTTGTGATTTGAAACAATCGAACAGAAAGACAAAGCAATAAGAAGTTGTTTAAAAAAAATTCAAAACAAAGAAATGTAACGGCTAAATGCTTCATGATACTAAACAAAGAATAGGTGACAATGGACAGAATGTTGCCAGTACTGGTGGTACCCTATCGCTTGCTGTATACTCCACTTACTGATTCTTCAACCGCGAAATCTTAAACCCCCTTTGCCACAAGCAGACGCGTGCACAGATCTGGTGCACGTATGCACATATCTGGTGCACGTATGCACAAAATCAAGGTTGTGTATCATATTCCCCCCCCCCACTCCTTTAAACGCAGCGACAGTTGTGTACAGTTGGTGGGCACCGAGACTCACGAACGCCTTCCTAGCGACGGCTAGATAATGAAGCGATCACCCAATCTTCATTTTTTCCCCAAAAGTTGTTTTCTCCGCCCCTGTTTTTCTATTTGTGAAATGTTCCGCATTTATTCTCCAGACACAGTCACTATGTTAATTTGCAAGCGCATGTCTTTTCTTGCAAAGTCTGAGCGCAATTAAAGTTGTCTTGCGTGCACACGCTCCTGTTGTTATGTCGTCTTTGAATGGACCCACTGCGGAGGGGATAACTTTCTTGGCCAACCTGTTACTACGATACACACCCACCAGGCCAATTGAACAGGCTCACGTCGACCTAGCCTTTCTTGTTAGCCACCGTAAGGCCCGCTGTAACGGTTGGAGATGGGGTGGGTGTCAGAAGGCGAATCCAGCCATTGGTGTGGTTAATTATGTTAGAAAGTACATCTCTGACTGTAGACGCCATAATTTTAAAGTGCAAAAGTACATCTCTTGACTGTTGACGCGAATTTAAAAGTAAAAAAAAAAGTAAAGTACCCCCGTCACGCCAAGTGGCGTATCGAGAATATGGTGTTAGTGACTATAAATTTTATAGACATTCAGCACATGATTTTTGGGTAATGTGGTCGGTATTACGCCCGTGCCGCTTTACTTTCCCAGAAAAAAATCCGGTACCCATTAAAGGCTGGGTGAACCGTCGGTTGGGATTGAACCCTACCTCTTGTCCTTTGTAGTCCAGTTCACTAACCACTGAGCTATCGCGGCTCCCGAATTTAAAAATGCAAAAGTACATCTCTGGTTGTTGACGCAGATTTGAAAGTGCAAAAGTACAGATACTGACTGTTGACGCAAATTTGAAAGTGCAAAAGTATACCTCTGGCCGTAGACGCGATAATTTTAAAGCAATAGAAGTGCATCTACTGTTAGTGCGATAGTTGAAACTATAAAAGTACATCCGTGACTGATGGTGCAAACTTGTTATGCAACACATGTTTATCTATAACTGTACTATGACAACCTGAAAACTAACAAACGGTACATTATTTTTTTTAATCGTGTGTTTTGTGTGTTTTTGTCTTTGCCAAATGGCCAATACCGTTATATTGCAATAATGCTCATTAGTATTTCCATCGTTTTCTTAATAGCACAGAAATATATGAAAACTGAGGAGAATAGTTCCGACAAGGCACACTGGGTCATTTGAAAACAATAAAAACTTTCTCTCCAGTGAAGCTCTACTTCCAGGAAGAGAAAACTCTCTCCACTTCCAGGAAGAGAAAACTCTCCACTTCCAGGAAGAGAAAACTCTCTCCACTTCCAGGAAGAGAAAACTCTCTCCACTTCCAGGAAGAGAAACCTCTCCACTTCCAGGAAGAGAAAACTCTCTCCACTTCCAGGAAGAGAAACCTCTCCACTTCCAGGAAGAGAAAACTCTCTCCACTTCCAGGAAGACAAAACTCTCTCCACTTCCAGGAAGAGAAAACTCTCTCCACTTCCAGGAAGAAAAACCTCTCCACTTCCAGGAAGAGAAAACTCTCTCCACTTCCAAGATGAGAAAACTCTCTCCACTTCCAAGAAGAGTAAATTCTCTCAACTTCCAAGATGAGAAAACTCTCTCCACTTCCAGGAAGAGAAAACTCTCTCCACTTCCAGGAAGAGAAAACTCTCTCCACTTCCAAGATGAGAAAACTCTCTCCATTTCCAGGAAGAGAAAACTCTCTCCACTTCCAGGAAGAGAAAACTCTCTCCACTTCCCATATGAGAAAACTCTCTCCACTTCCAGGAAGAGAAAACTCTCCACTTCCAGGAAGAGAAAACTCTCTCCACTTCCAGGAAGAGAAAACTTTCTCTACTTCCAGGAAGAGAAAACTCTCTCCACTTCCAGGAAGAGACAACTCTCTCCACTTCCAGGAAGAGAAAACTCTCTCCACTTCCAGGAAGAGAAAACTCTCTCCACTTCCAGGTAGAGAAAACTCTCTCCACTTCCAGGAAGAGAAACCTCTCCACTTCCAGGAAGAGAAAACTCTCTCCACTTCCAAGATGAGAAAACTCTCTCCACTTCCAAGAAGAGTAAACTCTCTCCACTTCCAAGATGAGAAAACTCTCTCCACTTCCCAGATGAGAAAACTCTCTCCACTTCCAGGAAGAGAAAACTCTCTCCACTTCCCAGATGAGAAAACTCTCTCCACTTCCAGGAAGAGAAAACTCTCCACTTCCAGGAAGAGAAAACTCTCTCCACTTCCAGGAAGAGAAAACTCTCTCCACTTCCAGGAAGAGAAAACTCTCTCCACTTCCAAGATGAGAAAACTCTCTCCACTTCCAAGAAGAGTAAACTCTCTCCACTTCCAAGATGAGAAAACTCTCTCCACTTCCAGGAAGAGAAAACTCTCTCCACTTCCAGGAAGAGAAAACTCTCTCCACTTCCCAGATGAGAAAACTCTCTCCACTTCCAGGAAGAGAAAGCTCTCCACTTCCAGGAAGAGAAAACTCTCTCCACTTCCAGGAAGAGAAAACTCTCTCCACTTCCAGGAAGAGAAAACTCTCTCCACTTCCAGGAAGAGAAAACTCTCTCCACTTCCAGGAAGAGAAAACTCTCTCCACTTCCAGGAAGAGAAAACTCTCTCCACTTCCAGGAAGAGAAACCTCTCCACTTCCAGGAAGAGAAAACTCTCTCCACTTCCACGATGAGAAAACTCTCTCCACTTCCAAGAAGAGTAAACTCTCTCCACTTCCCAGATGAGAAAACTCTCTCCACTTCCAGGAAGAGAAAACTCTCTCCATTTCCCAGATGAGAAAACTCTCTCCACTTCCAGGAAGAGAAAACTCTCTCCACTTCCAAGATGAGAAAACTCTCTCCACTTCCAGGAAGAGAAAACTCTCTCCACTTCCAGGAAGAAAAACCTCTCCACTTCCAGGAAGAGAAAACTCTCTCCACTTCCAAGATGAGAAAACTCTCTCCACTTCCAAGAAGAGTAAATTCTCTCCACTTCCAGGAAGAGAAAACTCTCTCCACTTCCAGGAAGAGAAAACTCTCTCCACTTCCCAGATGAGAAAACTCTCTCCACTTCCAGGAAGAGAAAACTCTCTCAACTTCCAAGATGAGAAAACTCTCTCCACTTCCAGGAAGAGAAAACTCTCTCCACTTCCAGGAAGAGAAAACTCTCTCCACTTCCAAGATGAGAAAACTCTCTCCATTTCCAGGAAGAGAAAACTCTCTCCACTTCCAGGAAGAGAAAACTCTCTCCACTTCCCAGATGAGAAAACTCTCTCCACTTCCAGGAAGAGAAAACTCTCCACTTCCAGGAAGAGAAAACTCTCTCCACTTCCAGGAAGAGAAAACTTTCTCCACTTCCAGGAAGAGAAAACTCTCTCCACTTCCAGGAAGAGACAACTCTCTCCACTTCCAGGAAGAGAAAACTCTCTCCACTTCCAGGAAGAGAAAACTCTCTCCACTTCCAGGTAGAGAAAACTCTCTCCACTTCCAGGAAGAGAAACCCCACCACTTCCAGGAAGAGAAAACTCTCTCCACTTCCAAGATGAGAAAACTCTCTCCACTTCCAAGAAGAGTAAACTCTCTCCACTTCCAAGATGAGAAAACTCTCTCCACTTCCCAGATGAGAAAACTCTCTCCACTTCCAGGAAGAGAAAACTCTCTCCACTTCCCAGATGAGAAAACTCTCTCCACTTCCAGGAAGAGAAAACTCTCCACTTCCAGGAAGAGAAAACTCTCTCCACTTCCAGGAAGAGAAAACTCTCTCCACTTCCAGGAAGAGAAAACTCTCTCCACTTCCAAGATGAGAAAACTCTCTCCACTTCCAAGAAGAGTAAACTCTCTCCACTTCCAAGATGAGAAAACTCTCTCCACTTCCAGGAAGAGAAAACTCTCTCCACTACCAGGAAGAGAAAACTCTCTCCTCTTCCCAGATGAGAAAACTCTCTCCACTTCCAGGAAGAGAAAGCTCTCCACTTCCAGGAAGAGAAAACTCTCTCCACTTCCAGGAAGAGAAAACTCTCTCCACTTCCAGGAAGAGAAAACTCTCTCCACTTCCAGGAAGAGAAAACTCTCTCCACTTCCAGGAAGAGAAAACTCTCTCCACTTCCAGGAAGAGAAACCTCTCCACTTCCAGGAAGAGAAAACTCTCTCCACTTCCACGATGAGAAAACTCTCTCCACTTCCAAGAAGAGTAAACTCTCTCCACTTCCCAGATGAGAAAACTCTCTCCACTTCCAGGAAGAGAAAACTCTCTCCATTTCCCAGATGAGAAAACTCTCTCCACTTCCAGGAAGAGAAAACTCTCTCCACTTCCAAGATGAGAAAACTCTCTCCACTTCCAGGAAGAGAAAACTCTCTCCACTTCCAGGATAAGAAAACTCTCTCCACTTCCCAGATGAGAAAACTCTCTCCACTTCCAGGAAGAGAAAACTCTCTCCACTTCCAGGAAGAGAAAACTCTCTCCACTGAAGCTTTACTTCCAGGAAGACATAGGGACAGTTCAGTGAGCTTCTGGAGTTCGGCTCATGGAAACATTTTTTTAGAAAAGAATAAACAAATTTGTCACCATTAGAACAAAGTTCTAGATATGAATATCAAAAAGATTAAAACTATGATCATAAACAAAGAAAATTCTCAAGACCTACAATTAAATATCACAGTTGAGGGAATACATCTGGAGACAGTCCAGAGTTACAACTACCTGGGACATACTATAACCAATGATGGAAAATGCAAAACTGAAATAAACAAAAGAATAGAAATGACAAAAAGTAATTTTAATGCCATGGAAAATATACTAACAACAAAACAAATATCAACGGGGCTGAAACTAAGTATGGCAAAATGTTACATCTTCTCAGTATTCCTATATGGTGCAGAAACATGGACATTAGACAAGAAAGCAGAACAGAAAATTGAAACCTTTGAAATGTGGATTTATAGAAGAATAGGTAGAATTGGATGGAAAGAAAAGAAAACAAACGATGAAGTTTTAAAACAACTGAAAATAAAAAGAGAACTACTAAACACAATTAGTACAAGACAAATGAAATTTGTGGGGCATGTTAAAAGACACAACAGCCTACTATAAGTAATATTGGAAGCCAAAATACAATGGAAAAGAGGCAGAGGCAGACCAAGACTAACATGGACGAGTAATATCAAAAGATGGACAAGTCAATCTATGACAGCCTGCACCATCAAAGCAAGAAACAGAGCAGAATGGCGATCCATGGTAGCCAACCTTCGTTGCGGTGAAGGCACTTGATGATGATGAGAACAAAGTGTGGCATTTCCTTCATTCCATTTCACAACTTTTTTCTGACGCCACATCTTGCTACAAGAAGGAAATTTCGTCAAACAAAATCATCTCCAATCAGGTCAAGGTCATCTAATTTTTAAGGAAAATAAAGTGCATTTCGTCACATTTCTCACTTTCTGTCGACGATCTCAATAGCTGGCATTCCATAGTTTTATTATCTCGTGAATGAACAACCAAAGTACTGAGATATTGAAGGGAGATGATCTCTATAGCTGGTATTCCATAGTTTTGTTATCTCGTGAATGAACAACCAAAGTACTGAGATATTGAAGGGAGACGATCTCAATAGTTGACATTCCATAGTTTTGTTATCTCGTGAATGAACAACCAAAGTACTGAGATATTGAAGGGAGACGATCTCAATAGTTGACATTCCATAGTATTGTTATCTCGTGAATGTACAACCCAAGTACTGAGATATTGAAGGGAGACGATCTCAATAGTTGACATTCAATAGTTTTGTTATCTCGTGAATGAACAACCAAAGTACTGAGATATTGAAGGGAGACGATCTCAATAGTTGACATTCCATAGTTTTGTTATCTCGTGAATGAACAACCAAAGTACTGAGATATTGAAGGGAGACGATCTCAATAGTTGACATTCCATAGTATTGTTATCTCGTGAATGTACAACCCAAGTACTGAGATATTGAAGGGAGACGATCTCAATAGTTGACATTCCATAGTTTTGTTATCTCGTGAATGAACAACCAAAGTACTGAGATATTGAAGGGAGGGTATCTCAATAGTTGACATTCCATAGTATTGTTATCTCGTGAATGTACAACCCAAGTACTGAGATATTGAAGGGAGACGATCTCAATAGTTGACATTCAATAGTTTTGTTATCTCATGAATGTACAACCCAAGTACTGAGATATTGAAGGGAGACGATCTCAATAGTTGACATTCCATAGTTTTGTTATCTCGTGAATGAACAACCCAAGTACTGAGATATTGAAGGGAGGGTATCTCAATAGTTGACATTCCATAGTTTTGTTATCTCATGAATGTATAGCCCAGGTACTGAGATATTGAAGGGAGACGATCTCAATAGTTGATATTCCATAGTTTTGTTATCTCGTGAATGAGCAACCCAGGTCCTGAAATATTGAAGGGAGACGATCTTAATAGTTAACATTCCATAGTTTTGTTATCTCGTGAATGAACAACAGAAAGTACTGAGATATTGAAGGGAGGGTATCTCAATAGTTGACATTCCATAGTTTTGTTATCTCGTGAATGAGTAACCCAGGTACTGAGATATTGAAGGGAGACGATCTCAATAGTTGACATTCCATAGTTTTGTTATCTCGTGAATGAGCAACCCAGGTAATGAGATATTGAAGGGAGACGATCTCAATGGTTAACATTCCATAGTTTTGTTATCTCGTGAATGTACAACCCAAGTACTGAGATATTGAAGGGAGGGTATCTCAATAGTTGACATTCCATAGTTTTGTTATCTCGTGAATGAGCAACCCAGGTACTGAGATATTGAAGGTAGACGATCTCAATAGTTAACATTCCATAGTTTTGTTATCTCGTGAATGTACAACCCAAGTACTGAGATATTGAAGGGAGACGATC
This sequence comes from Megaustenia siamemsis, assembly GCA_032433765.1. Lineage (NCBI taxonomy): Eukaryota > Metazoa > Mollusca > Gastropoda > Stylommatophora > Ariophantidae > Megaustenia > Megaustenia siamemsis. The sequence goes on along the minus strand of JAVIAB010000025.1, from coordinate 29,208,258 downwards.
TCAATGGTTAACATTCCATAGTTTTGTTATCTCATGAATGTACAACCCAAGTACTGAGATATTGAAGGGAGACGATCTCAATGGTTAATATTCCATAGTTTTGTTATGTCATGAATGTACAACCCAAGCACTGAGATATTGAAGGGAGACGATCTCAATAGTTAACATTCCATAGTTTTGTTATCTCATGAATGTACAACCCAAGTACTGAGAAATTGAAGGGAGACGATCTCAATAGTTGACATTCCATAGTTTTGTTATCTCGTGAATGAACAACCCAAGTACTGAGATATTGAAGGGAGGGTATCTCAATAGTTGACATTCCATAGTTTTGTTATCTCATGAATGTATAGCCCAGGTACTGAGATATTGAAGGGAGACGATCTCAATAGTTGACATTCCATAGTTTTGTTATCTCGTGAATGAACAACAGAAAGTACTGAGACATTGAAGGGAGACGATCTCAATAGTTGACATTCCATAGTTTTGTTATCTCGTGAATGAGCAACCCAGGTAATGAGATATTGAAGGGAGACGATCTTAATAGTTAACATTCCATAGTTTTGTTATCTCGTGAATGTACAACCCAAGTACTGAGATATTGAAGGGAGGGTATCTCAATAGTTGACATTCCATAGTTTTGTTATCTCGTGAATGAGCAACCCAGGTACTGAGATATTGAAGGGAGACGATCTCAATAGTTAACATTCCATAGTTTTGTTATCTCGTGAATGTACAACCCAAGTACTGAGATATTGAAGTGAGACGATCTCAATGGTTAACATTCCATAGTTTTGTTATCTCGTGAATGAGCAACCCAGGTACTGAGATATTGAAGGGAGACGATCTCAGTAGTTAAAATTCCATAGTTTTGTTATCTCATGAATGTACAACCCAAGTACTGAGATATTGAAGGGAGACGTTCTCAATAGTTGACATTCCATAGTTTTGTTATCTCGTGAATGAGCAACCCAGGTACTGAGATATTGAAGGGAGGGTATCTCAATAGTTGACATTCCATAGTTTTGTTATCTCATGAATGTACAGCCCAGGTACTGAGATATTGAAGGGAGACGATCTCAATAGTTGACATTCCATAGTTTTGTTATCTCATGAATGAACAACCCAGGTACTGTGATATTGAAGGGAGACGATCTCAATAGTTGACATTCCATAGTATTGTTATCTCGTGAATGAGCAACCCTGGCACTGATTAATTGAACACATTTTTTATAAAATTCACATGCAACACTGAGAAGATCTGTTGTGAGGTTAGATCCATTTTCTTCTAAAGATGGCGGATGATGATTAGCTGATGCTAGAATGAACTTGTCTTCTCTCCTACAGTTCACTCTTTCAATTAAACTTGATGACAATATGGTAGACTCAACTACAGTTCACTCTTTCAATTAAACTTGATGACAATATGGTAGACTCAACTACAGTTCACTCTTTCAATTAAACTTGATGACAATATGGTAGACTCAACTACAGTTCACTATTTCAATTAAACTTGATGACAATATGGTAGACTCAACTACAGTTCACTCTTTCAATTAAACTTGATGACAATATGGTAGACTCAACTACAGTTCACTCTTTCAATTAAACTTGATGAAAATATGGTAGACTCAACTACAGTTCACTCTTTCAATTAAACTTGATGACAATATGGTAGACTCAACTACAGTTCACTCTTTCAATTAAACTTGATGACAATATGGTAGACTCAACTACAGTTCACTCTTTCAATTAAACTTGATGACAATATGTTAGACTCAACTACAGTTCACTCTTTCAATTAAACTTGATGACAATATGTTCAGACTCAATTAAACAGTTCACTCTTTCAATTAAACTTGATGACAATATGGTAGACTCAACTACAGTTCACTCTTTCAATTAAACTTGATGACAATATGGTAGACTCAACTACAGTTCACTCTTTCAATTAAACTTGATGACAATATAGTCAGACTCAATTAAACTTGATGACAATATGGTAGACTCAACTACAGTTCACTCTTTCAATTAAACTTGATGACAATATGGTAGACTCAACTACAGTTCACTCTTTCAATTAAACTTGATGACAATATGGTAGACTCAACTACAGTTCACTCTTTCAATTAAACTTGATGACAATATGGTAGACTCAACTACAGTTCACTCTTTCAATTAAACTTGATGACAATATGGTAGACTCAACTACAGTTCACTCTTTCAATTAAACTTGATGACAATATGGTAGACTCAACTACAGTTCACTCTTTCAATTAAACTTGATGACAATATGGTAGACTCAACTACAGTTCACTCTTTCAATTAACTTGATGACAATATGGTAGACTCAACTACAGTTCACTCTTTCAATTAAACTTGATGACAATATGGTAGACTCAACTACAGTTCACTCTTTCAATTAAACTTGATGACAATATGGTAGACTCAACTACAGTTCACTCTTTCAATTAAACTTGATGACAATATGGTAGACTCAACTACAGTTCACTCTTTCAATTAAACTTGATGACAATATGGTAGACTCAACTACAGTTCACTCTTTCAATTAAACTTGATGACAAAATGGTAGACTCAACTACAGTTCACTCTTTCAATTAAACTTGATGACAAAATGGTAGACTCAACTACAGTTCACTCTTTCAATTAAACTTGATGACAATATGGTAGACTCAACTACAGTTCACTCTTTCAATTAAACTTGATGACAATATGGTAGACTCAACTACAGTTCACTCTTTCAATTAAACTTGATGACAATATGGTAGACTCAACTACAGTTCACTCTTTCAATTAAACTTGATGACAATATGGTAGACTCAACTACAGTTCACTCTTTCAATTAAACTTGATGACAATATGGTAGACTCAACTACAGTTCACTCTTTCAATTAAACTTGATGACAATATGGTAGACTCAACTACAGTTCACTCTTTCAATTAAACTTGATGACAATATGGTAGACTCAACTACAGTTCACTCTTTCAATTAAACTTGATGACAATATGGTAGACTCAACTACAGTTCACTCTTTCAATTAAACTTGATGACAATATGGTAGACTCAACTACAGTTCACTCTTTCAATTAACCTTGATGACAATATGGTAGACTCAACTACAGTTCACTCTTTCAATTAAACTTGATGACAATATGGTAGACTCAACTACAGTTCACTCTTTCAATTAAACTTGATGACAATATGGTAGACTCAACTACAGTTCACTCTTTCAATTAAACTTGATGACAATATGGTTGACTCAACTACAGTTCTCTCTTTCAATTAAACTTGATGACAATATGGTAGACTCAACTACAGTTCACTCTTTCTATTAAACTTGATGACAATATGGTAGACTCAACTACAGTTCACTCTTTCAATTAAACTTGATGACAATATTGTAGACTCAACTACAGTTCACTCTTTCAATTAAACTTGATGACAATATGGTAGACTCAACTACAGTTCACTCTTTTAATTAAACTTGATGACAATATGGTAGACTCAACTACAGTTCACTCTTTCAATTAAACTTGATGACAATATGGTAGACTCAACTACAGTTCACTCTTTCAATTAAACTTGATGACAATATGGTAGACTCAAATACAGTTCACTCTTTCAATTAAACTTGATGACAATATGGTAGACTCAACTACAGTTCACTCTTTCAATTAAACTTGATGACAATATGGTAGACTCAACTACAGTTCACTCTTTCAATTAAACTTGATGACAATATGGTAGACTCAACTACAGTTCACTCTTTCAATTAAACTTGATGACAATATGGTAGACTCAACTACAGTTCACTTAAACTTGATGACAATATGGTAGACTCAACTACAGTTCACTCTTTCAATTAAACTTGATGACAATATGGTAGACTCAACTACAGTTCACTCTTTCAATTAAACTTGATGACAATTTGGTAGACTCAACTACAGTTCACTCTTTCAATTAAACTTGGTGACAATATGGTAGACTCAACTACAGTTCACTCTTTCAATTAAACTTGGTGACAATATGGTAGACTCAACTACAGTTCACTCTTTCAATTAAACTTGATGACAATATGGTAGACTCAACTACAGTTCACTCTTTCAATTAAACTTGGTGACAATATGGTAGACTCAACTACAGTTCACTCTTTCAATTAAACTTGGTGACAATATGGTAGACTCAACTACAGTTCACTCTTTCAATTAAACTTGGTGACAATATGGTAGACTCAACTACAGTTCACTCTTTCAATTAAACTTGGTGACAATATGGTAGACTCAACTACAGTTCACTCTTTCAATTAAACTTGATGACAATATGGTAGACTCAACTACAGTTCACTCTTTCAATTAAACTTGATGACAATATGGTAGACTCAACTACAGTTCACTCTTTCAATTAAACTTGATGACAATATGGTAGACTCAACTACAGTTCACTCTTTCAATTAAACTTGATGACAATATGGTAGACTCAACTACAGTTCACTCTTTCAATTAAACTTGATGACAATATGGTAGACTCAACTACAGTTCACTTTTCAATTAAACTTGATGACAATATGGTAGACTCAACTACAGTTCACTCTTTCAATTAAACTTGATGACAATATGGTAGACTCAACTACAGTTCACTCTTTCAATTAAACTTGATGACAATATGGTAGACTCAACTACAGTTCACTCTTTCAATTAAACTTGATGACAATATGATAGACTCAACTACAGTTCACTCTTTCAATTAAACTTGATGACAATATGGTAGACTCAACTACAGTTCACTCTTTCAATTAAACTTGATGACAATATGGTAGACTCAACTACAGTTCACTCTTTCAATTAAACTTGATGACAATATGGTAGACTCAACTATAGTTCACTCTTTCAATTAAACTTGATGACAATATGGTAGACTCAACTACAGTTCACTCTTTCAATTAAACTTGATGACAATATGGTAGACTCAACTACAGTTCACTCTTTCATTTAAACTTGATGACAATATGGTAGACTCAACTACAGTTCACTCTTTCAATTAAACTTGATGACAATATGGTAGACTCAAATACAGTTCACTCTTTCAATTAAACTTGATGAAAATATGGTAGACTCAAATACAGTTCACTCTTTCAATTAAACTTGATGACAATATGGTAGACTCAACTACAGTTCACTCTTTCAATTAAACTTGATGACAATATGGTAGACTCAACTACAGTTCACTCTTTCAATTAAACTTGATGACAATATGGTAGACTCAACTACAGCTACATCTTCACCTTCAATTGTTATTATCACATCATGAACAAGTGGCCAAGTTGCATGTGCAAAACCCATCCACAACGACATGCAGGGATCACTAAACCTATCATTCGAACTGTGAGGTGCTGGGATCACTAAAGATTTCACTGGAACTGTGAGGTGCTGGGATCACTAAACCTATCACTGGAACTGTGAGGTGCAGGGATAACTAAACATATCACTGGAACAGTGATGTGCTGGGCTCACTGAACCAATCACTGGAACTGTGAGGTGCTGGGATCACTAAACCCATCACTGGAACTGTGAGGTGCAGGGATCACTAAACCCATCACTGGAACTGTGAGGTGCAGGGATCACTAAACCAATCACTGGAACTGTGAGGTGCAGGGATCACTAAACCCATCACTGGAACTGTGAGGTGCTGGGATCACTAAACCCATCACTGGAACTGTGAAGTGCATGGATCTCTAAACCCATCACTGGAACTGTGAGGTGCAGGGATCATTAAACCCATCAATGGAACTATGAGGTGCAAGGATCATTAAACCCATCACTGGAACTATGAGGTGCAGGGATCACTAAACCCATCACTGGAACTATGAGGTGCAGGGATCACTAAACCCATCACTGGAACTATGAGGTGCAGGGATCATTAAACCCATCACTGGAACTATGAGGTGCAGGGATCATTAAACCCATCACTGGAACTATGAGGTGCAGGGATCACTAAACCCATCACTGGAACTATGAGGTGCAGGGATCATTAAACCCATCACTGGAACTATGAGGTGCAGGGATCACTAAACCCATCACTGGAACTATGAGGTGCAGGGATCACTAAACCCATCACTGGAACTATGAGGTGCAGGGATCATTAAACCCATCACTGGAACTATGAGGTGCAGGGATCACTAAACCCATCACTGGAACTATGAGGTGCAGGGATCACTAAACCCATCACTGGAACTATGAGGTGCCTTAGACCACATCTTTTACATCTCTGGACGCTGCTTAGAGTGGAAGAATGACTTGATGCAGGCTACATCCAGATTCTTCTCATTGCTGGTAGTAAAGACAGCCATCTAACATTGTTGTAGCTGTTTATCTTCTCATTGCTGGTAGTAAAGACAGCCATCTAACATTGTTGTAGCTGTGTATCTTCTCATTGATGGTAGTAAAGACAGCCATCTAACATTGTTGTAGCTGTGTATCTTCTCATTGATGGTAGTAAAGACAGCCATCTAACATTGTTGTGTGTGTGTATCTTCTCATTGCTGGTAGTAAAGACAGCCATCTAACATTGTTGTATGTGTGTATCTTCTCATTGCTGGTGGTAAAGACAGCCATCTAACATTGTTGTATGTGTGTATCTTCTCATTGCTGGTAGTAAAGACAGCCATCTAACATTGTTGTATGTGTGTATCTTCTCATTGCTGGTGGTAAAGACAGCCATCTAACATTGTTGAAGCTGTGTATCTTCTCATTGCTGGTAGTAAAGACAGCCATCTAACATTGTTGTAGCTGTGTATCTTCTCATTGCTAGTAGTAAAGACAGCCATCTAACATAGTTGTATGTGTGTATCTTCTCATTGCTGGTGGTAAAGACAGCCATCTAACATTGTTGAAGCTGTGTATCTTCTCATTGATGGTAGTAAAGACAGCCATCTAACATTGTTGTAGCTGTGTATCTTCTCATTGCTGGTAGTAAAGACAGCCATCTAACATAGTTGTATGTGTGTATCTTCTCATTGCTGGTGGTAAAGACAGCCATCTAACATTGTTGAAGCTGTGTATCTTCTCATTGCTGGTAGTAAAGACAGCCAGCTAACATTGTTGGAGCTGTGTATCTTCTCATTGCTGGTAGTAAAGACAGCCATCTAACATTGTTGTAGCTGTGTATCTTCTCATTGCTAGTAGTAAAGACAGCCATCTAATATTGATGAAGCTGTGTATCTTCTCATTGTTGGTAGTAAATACAGCCACCTAACATTGTTGTACGTGTGTATCTTCTCATTTCTGATAGTAAAGACAGCCATCTAACATTGTTGTAGCTGTGTATCTACTCATTGCTGGTGGTAAAGACAGCCATCTAGCATTGCTGTAGCTATGTATCTTCTCATTGCTGGTAGTAAAAACAGCCAGCTAACATTGTTATAGCTGTGTATCTTCTCATTGCTGGTAGTAAAGACAGCCATCTAACATTGTTGAAGCTGTGTATCTTCTCATTGCTGGTAGTAAAGACAGCCATCTAACATTGTTGTAGCTGTGTATCTTCTCATTGCTGGTGGTAAAGACAACCATCTAACATTGTTGTAGGTGTGTATCTTCTCATTGCTGGTAGTAAAGACAGCCATCTAACATTGTTGTAGGTGTGTATCTTCTCATTGCTGGTAGTAAAGACAGCCATCTAACATAGTTGTAGCTGTGTATCTTCTCATTGCTGGTGGTAAAGACAGCCATCTAACATTGTTGAAGCTGTGTATCTTCTCATTGCTGGTAGTAAAGACAGCCAGCTAACATTGTTGGAGCTGTGTATCTTCTCATTGCTAGTAGTAAAGACAGCCATCTAATATTGTTGAAGCTGTGTATCTTCTCATTGCTGGTAGTAAATACAGCCACCTAACATTGTTGTATGTGTGTATCTTCTCATTTCTGGTAGTAAAGACAGCCATCTAACATTGTTGTAGCTGTGTATCTTCTCATTGCTGGTGGTAAAGACAGCCATCTAGCATTGCTGTAGCTATGTATCTTCTCATTGCTGGTAGTAAAAACAGCCAGCTAACATTGTTGTAGCTGTGTATCTTCTCATTGCTGGTAGTAAAGACAGCCATCTAACATTGTTGAAGCTGTGTATCTTCTCATTGCTGGTAGTAAAGACAGCCATCTAACATTGTTGTAGCTGTGTATCTTCTCATTGATGGTAGTAAAGACAGCCATCTAACATAGTTGTATGTGTGTATCTTCTCATTGCTAGTAGTAAAAACACCCATCTAACATTGTTGTAGCTGTGTATCTTCTCATTGCTGGTAGTAAAGACAGCCATCTAACATTGTTGTAGGTGTGTATCTTCTCATTGCTGGTGGTAAAGACAGCCAGCTAACATTGTTGTAGCTGTGTATCTTCTCATTGCTGGTGGTAAAGATAGCCAGCTAACATTGTTGTAGGTGTGTATCTTCTCATTGCTGGTAGTAAAAACAGCCATCTAACATTGTTGTAGCTGTGTATCTTCTCATTGCTGGTAGTAAAGAGAGCCAGCTAACATTGTTGTATCTGTGTATCTTCTCATTGCTGGTAGTAAAGACATCCATCTAACATTGTTGGAGCTGTGTATCTTCTCATTGCTGGTTGTAAAGACAGCTATCTAACATTATTGTAGCTGTGTATCTTCTCATTGCTGGTAGTAGAGACAGCCATCTAACATTATTGTAGCTGTGTATCTTCTCATTGCTGGTAGTAGAGACAGCCATCTAACATTATTGTAGCTGTGTATCTTCTCATTGCTGGTAGTAGAGACAACCATCTAACATTGTTGTAGCTGTGTATCTTCTCATTGCTGGTAGTAGAGACAGCCATCTAACATTATTGTAGCTGTGTATCTTCTCATCGCTGAGAGTAAAGACAGCCATCTAACATTATTGTAGCTGTGTATCTTCTCATTGCTGGTAGTAGAGACAGCCATCTAACATTATTGTAGCTGTGTATCTTCTCATTGCTGGTAGTAAAGACAGCCAGCTAACATTGTTGTAGCTGTGTATCTTCTCATTGCTGCTAGTAAAGACAGCCATTTTACATTGTTGTAGCTGTGTATCTTCTCATTCCTGGCATTAAAGACAGCCATTTTACATTGTTGTAGGTGTGTATCTTCTCATTGTTGGTAGTAAAGACAACCATCTAACATTGTTGTAGGTGTGTATCTTCTCATTGCTGATAGTAAAGACAGACGCCTAACATTGTTGTAGCTGTGTATCTTCTCATTGTTGGTATTAAAGACAGCCAGCTAACATTGTTGTAGGTGTGTATCTTCTCATTGCTGGACAGACATTTAACATTGTTGTAGCTGTGTATCTTCTAATTGCTGGTAGTAAAGACAGCTATTTAACATTGTTGTAGTTGTGTATCTTCTCATTGCTGGTAGTAAAGAGAGCCACCTAACATTGTTGTAGCTCAGTGTCTTTTGATTTCTGGTAGTGCAGAGAACCATCTAACATTGTTGTAGCTATGTATCTTTTGATTGCTGGTAGTAAAGAGAGCCATCTAACATTGTTGTAGCTCAGTATCTTCTGATTTCTGGCAGTACAGAGAGCCATCTAACATTGTTGTAGCTCAGTATCTTCTGATTTCTGGTAGTACAGAGAGCCATCTAACATTGTTGTAGCTCAGTATCTTCTGATTGCTGATAGTACAGAGAGCCATCTAATATTGTTGTAGCTCAGTATCTTCTGATTGCTGGTAGTACAGAGAGCCATCTAACATTTTTGTAGCTCAGTATCTTGTGATTGCTTGTAGTACAGAGAGCCATCTAACATTGTTGTAGCTCAGTATCTTCTGATTGCTGGTAGTACAGAGCGCCATCTAACATTGTTGTAGCTATGTATCTTCTGATTTCTGGTAGTACAGAGAGCCATCTAACATTGTTGCAGCTCAGTATCTTCTGATTTCTGGTAGTACAGAGCGCCATCTAACATTGTTGTAGCTATGTATCTTCTGATTTCTGGTAGTACAGAGAGCCATCTAACATTGTTGTAGCTCAGTATCTTCTGATTGCTGGTAGTACAGAGAGCCATCTAACATTGTTGTAGCTTAGTATCTTCTGATTGCTGGTAGTACAGAGAGCCATCTAACATTGTTGCAGCTCAGTATCTTCTGATTGCTGGTAGTACAGAGCGCCATCTAACATTGTTGTAGCTATGTATCTTCTGATTTCTGTTAGTACATAGAGCCATCTAACATTGTTGTAGCTATGCATCTTCTGATTGCTTGTAGTACAGAGAGCCATCTAACATTGTTGTAGCTCAGTATCTTCTTATTGCTTGTAGTACAGTTAGCCATCTAACATTGTTGTAGCTCAGTATCTTCTGATTTCTGGTAGTGCAGAGAGCCATCTAACATTGTTGTAGCCATGTATTTTCTGATTGCTTGTAGTACAGAGAGCCATCTAACATTGTTGTAGCTCAGTATATTCTGATTGCTGGTAGTACATAGAGCCATCTAACATTGTTGTAGCTCAGTATCTTCTTATTGCTTGTAGTACAGTGAGCCATCTAACATTGTTGTAGCTCAGTATCTTCTGATTTCTGGTAGTGCAGAGAGCCATCTAACATTGTTGTAGCTATGTATCTTCTGATTGCTGGTAGTACAGAGAGCCATCTAACATTGTTGTAGCTTAGTATCTTCTGATTGCTGGTAGTGCAGATAGCCATCTAACATTGTTGTAGCTCAGTATTAGTGTAGCAGTGAGTTGACAATGTATAACATTAGGTGAGCGAGAGAGTGAAGTTACGGGAAGGAGGTGGAAATTAACTCCGACAAAATTATGAATTTCCCGTGAATAAGTGAGAGCCAATCAGAGAAGGGGAAGAATGTAAGAAGATTTATGATTGGCTGGAGAGAAAAGATATAGTCAAAAATACAGGGAAAGTACACTCAGACGAGAAGTGAAGCTTACTTAGTCGGATGGTTTGAGAGCTGTGCCGTAGGAGGCGTCAGCCATGACAGGCTTACCAATCTCTTTAGTTGATTATGAATAGTTAGGTCGAGCCAGAGATCGAAAATGTTTATCAGTGTTTCAGTTAAGTGTTGTGAATAGGTTATACTCTTGCAGCTAAACCGAGAGCAATGTTATCGGAAGGCAGTTACCAAGCCTCCACAGTGTTTAACGTTATTTGTTCCAGTGAGTTATGTCAAACCAAGAGTCGACCATGTTGATAATGATAGTTTAAGAGTTGTTCAAGGGTAGAACTACAGCTCCAGTGTAAGCTCAAGACAGTTATTTGAGTTAGCGTAAGGAGTCGATTTCAACCAGACTAAGAAGAATTTATTAGTATGGACGATTATAGAACGAGAGTGATAGAGGCACGTTTGTGAAGCACAGTGTCTGACATTTATTAGTGCATGTGAGTAGCAGAGAAATAAGTAGTGACTGATTTTTAAACAGCTGTGTTCATTTACAAACTATTCATGAATAAACTGGAGTCATGTTATAGGAATGGATTTCCTTGAACATTATAACCTCGTTAGTGTCTGAGTGTATGTGGCGTAGCGAAGAACGAATACTCAGTGGGCAAAGACAGATCTGGTCGTCAGAGTTCAGTGGGGCCGGAATAGCAGAAATATCAACGCGAAGTACAATAATTTCAGAGATCACATGTGGGCGCGAAGTTCGTGTCCTAGCCATTCACGGTTCAACCGTTGTAACATCACGGTGCTGCACATGTAAGACATGTGACAGATAAACTGATATGTCAACAGTCACAAGTGAGTTGCTAGTGGATAAAGAGTTGACAAGCGGCCTGTTTGTCAAGGGGAGCAAGTTAACAGTCACTAGAGTGTTGCTAGTGGATAAAGAGTTGATCAGCGGCCTGTTTGTTGAGGGGAGCAAGTTAACAGTCACTAGAGTGTTGCTAGTGGATAAAGAGTTGATCAGCGGCCTGTTTGTTGAGGGGAGCAAGTTAACAGTCACTAGAGTGTTGCTAGTGGATAAAAGTTGATCAGCGGCCTGTTTGTTGAGGGGAGCAAGTTAACAGTCACTAGAGTGTTGCTAGTGGATAAAAAGTTGATCAGCGGCCTGTTTGTTGAGGGGAGCAAGTTAACAGTCACTAGAGTGTTGCTAGTGGATAAAAAGTTGATCAGCGGCCTGTTTGTTGAGGGGAGCAAGTTAACAGTCACTAGAGTGTTGCTAGTGGATAAAGAGTTGATCAGCGGCCTGTTTGTTGAGGGGAGCAAGTTAACAGTCACTAGAGTGTTGCTAGTGGATAAAAAGTTGATCAGCGGCCTGTTTGTTGAGGGGAGCAAGTTAACAGTCACTAGAGTGTTGCTAGTGGATAAAGAGTTGATCAGCGGCCTGTTTGTTGAGGGGAGCAAGTTAACAGTCACTAGAGTGTTGCTAGTGGATAAAAAGTTGATCAGCGGCCTGTTTGTTGAGGGGAGCAAGTTAACAGTCACTAGAGTGTTGCTAGTGGATAAAAAGTTGATCAGCGGCCTGTTTGTTGAGGGGAGCAAGTTAACAGTCACTAGAGTGTTGCTAGTGGATAAAGAGTTGATCAGCGGCATGTTTGTCGAGATCAGAAAGTTAACAGTCACTAGAGTGTTTCTAGTGGATAAAGAGTTGACCAGCGACCTGTTTGTCGAGGTCAGAAAATTAACAGTCACTAGAGTGTTGCTAGTGGATAAAGAGTTGATCAGCGGCCTGTTTGTTGAGGGGAGCAAGTTAACAGTCACTTGAGTGTTGCTAGTGGATAAAGAGTTGATCAGTGGCCTGTTTGTTGAGGGGAGGAAGTTAACAGTCGCTTGAGTGTTGCTAGTGGATAAAGAGTTGATCAGTGGCCTGTTTGTCGAGGGGAGCAAGTCAACAGTCACTTGAGTGTTGCTAGTGGATAAAGAGTTGATCAGTGGCCTGTTTGTCGAGGGAGCAAGTTAACAGTCGCTAGAGTGTTGCTAGTGGATAAAGAGTTGATCAGCGGCCTGTTTGTCGAGGGGAGCAAGTTAATAGATCCAGTCAATTCCAACAAGCAATCTACCAACCGAATTAATGAGAATGTGTTCGCATTCAAGTCTCATTAACAGACTTATTCGGATCATATCAAAGCGATTAGGAAGAAGTGTACATCAGTTTATATTCGTGCCCAACAAAGTCACACACGCCTTAAGTCTTTCCACTCTGACAGTAAATATGTGAAAATAGCCAAATATTTTCACAACAATGAAAATGAACGTGTACCACGTGAGCCTAACGTCTTGAACCAAGAACTTGTGTACAATTGTGTACTATGTGAGCTGTACATCTTAAACCAAGAACATGTGTACAGTTGTGCACCACGTGAGCTGTACATCCTAAACCAAATATTTTCCTCTCCAACTGTTCCTCCGCTTTGGTAAAAGAAAAAAACTGATGTTTTCTCATTTCTTCTCAATCCACCAAAGTTTGTGTTTCCATTATCTCCTGAAACTGTTACAGTTTTATTTTCAAGGTCAAATTGTTCTTAATGTTTCCACTGAAACTTGTGACATAATTTATGATGTTTCCCGGTTATCTCAAGGACGGCACTCAGTTTAATTTGAATATTGTCTTTTCTCTGTCTATGTTAATGCATCTAATATGAATAGGCATTGGTTTCTAAACTGTTATGGTTTGAAGCATCAACAAGTCTGGTTACACAAGAAACAGCTTGAATTTCTTCTATCACTCAGTGTCGTATTCTCTATGAAACCGCAGCTACCGCCGGTAGCTTGAACATATTAACGAAATACAAAATGAAATAATTTATTTTATTTAAAAAAAAAATAATTATATTACAAATTTTCGAATATTTTATTACACATTTTGTATGCCAATATGATTTATTTGCTTTGATTTGCATTTATTGAAGCAAGGTTTTCCTCTGGCCACTATAACGTTTGTGAATGTTATAACTATTCTACATTGAAACCTCTAGGAGCCAGCGATACATTTTTCCTCTATCCGAATCTAGTTTAACGACCTTGACATTCAAAAATTCCCGTAAAAATAATGTACCGGTTGTTACCTCTACACTAATGCGGTTTCATAGGTTATTTTTAGCTCTAGCCAATCAGAATCACCACAAAGAGAAAGTGAAACTATCTGATTACCGGAACTTCCTTAGCGATTTATAACTACGTTATGCGCATCAGCATCTGTTGAAAGAACTTTTTCTGCTCTCAAGGGAATAAAATCTTATTGTCGCTCAACTCAGACACAAGAACGCTTATCTGATTTGGTATTAATGTCCTTTGAGAAATCATTCCATCAGAAACTTAGAAACCAACCCAACAGTACTTTAAATGACAAAGTCATCGCGACATTTTCGTCCCAAACAAGACGGATAGAGTTTACATATAAATAAATAAGTAATTTAAAATGTAGTGAAGTTATTAGAAAATATTACTTTACATTAGCTTACTGAATATAATGTATGTTTTTATTTATTATGTCAGCGGAAGCCCAGACCCCAAAACCAGTATAAGCCACTGCTATCACTGCATCAACAAGTCTGGTTACACAAGAAACAGCTTAAATTCCTTCTATCACTACATCAACAGGTCTGGTTACACAAGAAACAGCTTGAATTTCTTCTATCACTACATCAACAGGTCTGGTTACAAAAGTAGCCGCTAGAATTTCTTTTATCACTACATCAACAGGCCTGGTTACACAAGAAACAGCTTAAATTTCTTCTATCACTACATCAACAAGTCTGGTTACAAAAGTAGCCGCTAGAATTTCTTCTATTACTACATCAACAGGTCTGGTTACACAAGAAACAGCTTAAATTCCTTCTATCACTACATCAACAGGTCTGGTTACACAAGAAACAGCTTAAATTCCTTCTATCACTACATCAACAGGTCTGGTTACACAAGAAACAGCTTAAATTCCTTCTATCACTACATCAACAGGTCTGGTTACACAAGAAACAGCTTAAATTCCTTCTATCACTACATCACCAAGTCTGGTTACAAAAGCAGCCGCTAAAATTTCTTCTATCACCGCATGAAAAGCCCCACTGAGCTAAGACAAACTTGACAGTAGCCTCAACTTCTGTTCCAGCACAAGCAAAGTTGCGTACTAATACTGTACAATCCATTTTTGACAATAGAAACAAGAAAAAGAGCTCTTAAATGTTATATAGAGTCAGTCTTAACATATGGATGTGATTCATGGACAATAAGACAACAGACAAGAAAATCACTGGAGTCTGTAGAAATATGGTTTGAAGAAGAATGTTGAGAATACCACGGGCAGCTAAGAAGAGTAATGAAAATGTTCTGAAAGAGGCCAAAGCAAAAAGAGAACTAATTTCCAATGTTAGGAAGAAACAATCATCATTTTGTGGCTATGTAATGAGAAGAGAACAACTGGGAATATATTGTACCAACTGGGAAAATTGAGGGACGAAGAGATAGAGGGAATAAATGAGAAAAAATACCAGACAGCTTAAGTTAATGGTTTGGCAGAAGGTCGACTACAACAATGATAAATAACTGTCGAGATTGAAAGTTGTGGAGAGACATGATCACCTACGACAGCAGGCCCGGTACTTGATGATGACGATTAAACCAGCAACATAGTCCAAAGATTGAAAGCTTTGATGTTTTACTGTATTATATGTACATGTCCCTTCTTCTAATACAACATATATTTATACAAAAACACGATAGGGAAAGTACTACTCTAAAAGAAATATAAACACAAAAGTCAAACACTGATTTCAAAATTGAAAATAGCGGGACAGTAATAATGGCCAGGATTTAATGTGCCCGTAAGTCACAAAATATATGACAATAGAGCTGGTAGGAGCCGAAAAGGAGCCAAATAAAATGACAAATTAGGGTACCATGAATATGGATGAAAGGAGGGAGTGGAAGAGGAGGCCAGTGATTAAAGAAAAAAGTGAACAAAGTTTAACCCTTTCGAATGGAGAGCGCCAAAACGGGCTATAAGTCGGTTCTCCGAAGCAGTGCTACACGCATGATATTTTATATATTAATGAACATACATTGAGTTATTAAGTTATTTGCGGGTCATCATCATTGCACTCCGAACATGTCCATAGGTGCTCAGATCCCCTCCTCAGCAATTTCCTCAGTGTCCAGCGACTGACGACTCCAGTTCTATGTTGGTTGATAAGTCTTCTTACACGGCCACTAAGTGTCTCATTTTTGGCTGTGCCCAACTTAACTCCCATTTTCATCATCCGAAGAAGTGACGTGGATCTGTGTTTGTCGAAGTCCTGTGCTCTTCCCACATCTCGGAGGGCATTGATGATGTCCGCCCGATCCATTGGATACCCGTCCTCAACGACAGCGCAGCTAGCCAACCTGTCCGTCCTTTCATTTCCCCGTACAACCGCATGTCCAGGGACATAGACAAAGGTGACCTTACATATTTTGAATTTCTGCAACGACTCTACCCATTGCATGCGTACAGAGCCCGCCTCCACTTCTTTTATCATGCTCATCGAATCACTCAGTATACATGCGTGGGTGTAGTCTTGTGACTCTAACCATTTGAATGCCTTGGTCACTGCCATCGCCTCCATTGTCATGCTACTCGTGGTCACGACGTATGCACCACTGTCTTCGTAGACTATTCTGCCTGCCGGGCGTGCTGTAAATGCCCATGCACTTCTTTGGTGTCGTATTACAGATCCGTCTGTATAGATGACTGCATCTTTCTCATCGGTATTATCGCAGATGAGACCGTTGACCTCAGCATTAACCACGACCGGGTTCTGTTCCCTACTTTTCCTGTTGAGTGTGACAATACACGAGAAAGTCCCCTTGAATGACGTAGGCACCGGTATACACTCCACACCAACGCTGATATTGGTAAGCCCACAGACCTGTTTGATGACATCTTCTGCTCGGCCCACCCATGATTTGCCTCTTTTTAGCCTGTCACCTTTCTCTGTGTTGAGCACGTGGTGCAATGGATGCTCTGTATCTGTACTAATCTTCAGGTATGCTCGTGCTCTCCAGATCTTGATTCTGTCATCCATGGTTGGAAAGTCAAGTAGATAACTCATTGCTACACAGGGAGTGTCCCTTGTACACCCCGAGATAAAGCTAATGGCTTCATTTTGTATTTTCTCCAGCCTATCAATTTGAGTCGTACTGACAGTAAGAATGGCCAGGGCTTTCTCGATTGGTGCGAGGACTAATCCCTGGAACAGAAGAGTAAGTAGCCTCTGCTCGACGTTGGCAGCTGCCATGACCTTCAAGGCGGCTAATCCTTTGCGGGATTTTGTTATCACATGGTCGACGTGGTCCCGAAAACACAGGCTGCGATTAAACTTAACTCCAAGGTATGTCATCAACTTGTCCCTGGTCACCTCATCAGCTCCCATTCGTACTACCGGTGTGGTCGTATTAACGATATGATTGTTAAGGGAGAACCATGAACCTGATGCTTTATTAGGATTAACCACGGCACCTGATACCCCAGGAAGAAATGCGATCGAGTTCGTCTTGCATTGTGGAGGCGATTCCCCGTCTGTCTCTTCCCTGTCGATATACCAGAATATCATCAGCAAAAGTCATAGTTCTTCCCCTCCCATCCAGCTATTGTTCCGTGATCGTTATTGTGTACACGTTAAATAGAACTGGTGACAATGGTGAGCCTTGTGGCAGCCCTGGGCAAATGGATGTAGGCTCGGAAGACCAACTTCCACATCTGAGTATCACCTTCCTCTGAAACAGTGCCGCAGCGATCCATCTAATGAGGAAGGGGTGCACCGCCAATTTGAGAAGCATATGCATAAGATATTCAAATGGTACCCTGTTGTATGCATACTCCAGATCTATAGCAGCAGCACATGTCTCCTCTTGTCTGCGGAAGCCTTCGAAGACGTCATAGGCAAATACTGCCGCATTGAGCCATGTCTCTTTGTTATATCTATAACCTCCGAGTGTGGAAGGGAATACGCGTTTCTGTTCAAGGCGACAGGTGAGGACACGGGCAACTATTTTCTCCAGCAGCTTGCCCGCAGTGTTCTGCATTGTGATGATTCTGTAGGCACTGTTCTGAGAATGGTCCTTGTTTGGCTTCGGTAGCGGTAGTAAGAAGCTGTGTAGCCACTCCTCCTTAATCTGGCCACTCCGAATGCTGGCATTAAACACATTGGCCAGTTTTGTCAAGTCGTCGTCAGCTAAATTGCCTATGTCATCGTACCGAACACCATCTGGACCAGGAGCAGTGTTGTGTGTCCTTTTAAGTGTCGTGCGAATGGTATCGGTTGTGATTGTGAGATCTTCTTCCAGCCCTACATCCTTACACAATTTTGACAGCGATCCCCGTATCCTCATTCTTATAGCCTCATTTCTTTGATCCGTCTGCTCAATGTAGCGGGCAAGCAGGGCCTTCCCTTTGATCTCATCAGATTTGTGCCATATCTGACCTGTGCTCTGAAAGTCTGGTATGCCTCTGTGTCGTGGTGTGCCATTCATGCACTGATGAAGGCGCCAGAATGTGACGAGCGATTTTTCTGAGCACACTTTTTTACAGAAGTCATCCCATTTGGCATCCTTAGCCTGCTTAGAGTATAGTTTAAAGTGCATCATTTTTTGGTCGACCTCTACTTTCAGACGCTTCAAGAGCTCAGATTATGTTCTTCCATTCCTTCTAGCTTTCTGCCATGTCTTGACCGTTTGTCTCTTGCTCCGCCATGCTTCCTCGACATCTACGTTCCACCAGGGTAGCTGCGTCCATCGCTCCTGCCTCCTACGAGGGGCGCTCTGTTTCCTATGTCTGATTTTGCTAATGACGTCCTGGTCTGTTTTCTCGTAGTGGAATGTGTGGAGCTTTCTTCTCTGGCTTTTATTTCTGATTTTCTCAATTAGGAGGACACATGGATAGTGATCACTTCCGTGGAACCCCAGTGCACTCCACCTGCAAACAGGTGCGAAGGTGGAAGACACCAGTGCCAGGTCTATGACACTATCAGAGCCCCCTGTTCGAGTGGCCATTCTTGTTGCCCTTCCATCATTCAAGCACACTAAATCGGCCGACACCAGTGCGTTCTCTAGGCCTTCTCCCTGCTTGTTGGTTATGACGTTACCCCACTGGTTTCCTCTAGCATTAAAGTCTCCGCAGAAAATGACGTTCTCTTCATCGAACTCAAAGAGATTCTGCCATTGTTGTGTGCCCA
Source organism: Megaustenia siamemsis (assembly GCA_032433765.1). Taxonomy (NCBI): domain Eukaryota; kingdom Metazoa; phylum Mollusca; class Gastropoda; order Stylommatophora; family Ariophantidae; genus Megaustenia; species Megaustenia siamemsis. Next base: position 29,189,089 of record JAVIAB010000025.1, on the reverse strand, counting down.
CCTTCCCATTACAGGCGTACACATTAACAATCACGAAATGAACTGGGGTCTGCACCCTAACCGCATGTACCTGCAATTCTGCATTGTTCCACGTAGACATATCAACCTCAGCTGCCACCATATTGTTACGCACAAGGATGGCCTGCCCAAGGTGTCGTCTATTGTAAAAACAATGAAAGCTAGGACTACTTACTGTCCTGTCACCAAGAAGAGTTTCTTGTAAAACCATTATATCGGCTCCGCACAGTAGCTTATCAAGAATGGGCCGTCGTTGATTTATGGACCCACAATTCCAATAAGTAACGCGCACATACTTTAGGCCTAGCCTCTCACACTTCGACAGTTTAATGCCACCTCTCTTGCCCCGTCGTGTTTTCCTTCTTCGATGATGTCGTTTGGGCTGCATCTGAAAACTTACACTTACCTTCGTCATAGATGAACGTCGCTGAACGTTGTTGCTTTGGATGGTCTAGACTCACGTGCACTTACTTACTCAGTCGCACGGCCCAGAACCCGTTTCCACGTTATAAACGGGCCAACTCCAGTAAATATCTCTACAGCACGCGGATACACTGTGAGCCTTCCACAAATTAATTGAATTACGCGTCCTTGACGACAGACCGGCGTAAACACACCGCCATTTTTTGACGCGATCAACATGGTGCAGTCAACAAGGATGAGTGATGAAATAAGGAAAATGTAACAAAATGCAATAAATCAAAAGAAGCAAAGTGATTTACATCAAATAGAAAGCGCGTACAATCACATGATCCCTTCAAATATCAATAAAAACAAACAAATAAACAGAGAAGTTCACTGGAAAACAGCACTTATCTGTGAGTATTCGGAAGAGGCAATCTAACAGGGCGTAATAGAACAAAGGAGTATGTGTTAGCACTCGGAAAAATTGGCAGACAAACAACAATAGGGCGCCAAATTCCCCGGAAGTCAATGAACATACATTTTATATATTAATAAACATACATTTTTTATATTAATGATACATTTTATATATTAATGAACATAATTTTATATATTAATTAATATACATAAAGGTAAAGTACGAGACTTGAACCGGCGTCTTAGCACGCGAGTATATATACCCATATGTGCTCGGCCGCCTATCCAGAAATGTTCGGATATTTCTGTATAGTGTAGCCTCAAGCATCGAAACTCAGATGCGAAGCGACATTCCTCACCTTCCCAGGATAATATACCCTGGTACCCATTTCTGCCAACGGCTGGGTCGACCGTGGTGGTATTTTTTTTTTTATTCCAACCACGAGTACAACTCACACTGCTCCCAGCGGGAATTGAACACGGGTTGTCCGAACGTCGGTAGTCTAGTCGGGTGGTTTTCCCAACTAGGCTACCGAGGCCCCCAAATATACATATTATACATTAATTAACATACATTTTATATATTAATGAACATAATTTTATACATTAATTAACATACATTTTATATATTAATGAACATAATTTTATACATTAATTAACATACATTTTATATATTAATGAACATAATTTTATATATTAATTAACATACATTTTATATATTAATGAACATAATTTTATATATTAATTAACATACATTTTATATATTAATGAACATAATTTTATACATTAATTAACATACATTTTATATATTAATTAACTTACATTTTATATTTCTGCTTATCTACCAACCTTCCCCTACTATCTCCCCACCTTTACAGCCACTATCCTATATTTATATATATATTTTTTTTTAAACGCGTACCGTTAACGAACCACACAAGTGCCGGTAACAAAGATACAATCCCTGTATTTCTTGATGATTAAATCCAGTGATCAGTCTATTATTCGTCCATTAATTATTTGGCTTTCAAATCTGAGACACATTCAACTGTTCCTCTTGACTGGTCCCTTTAATTTATGCGAAAGCTTAATGCTCGCTCCAAAACCGTAAGTCAAGCTTCTGATAAGGTCTATTGTTCTCTGTAAGCTCTCATTCGAACATGTGACACAGCCTATTGTAGTGGTAATTCGTTATTCAAATTGACTTTGTTTATTGTAAGACGCAATTCGTTTTCCTTTGACCACAAATGTGATATAGTTCATTGTATTACAGTCCTGTCTTGTCGTGTTCTGCATCAAAAGTTTTCGCACTTCTCCTTATCGCACATTTTGAGTTCGTTCCGCGAAAACTCAATTTCATTGTTCGCATTTGAGAAGGGGCCAGCAGATTGGCGCATGCGTGTCGTAACGTGGTTTGGAAAGCTGCAATGTTTGCGCCTCTCGCCCCAGCACATCCGACTTCAATACAATATTTTTAGTACGTAGCTTGCCTGCCCTCTTCGATCTCTGATCGCTTAGCTCCCTTGTTGTAGTCCAGAGGAACCACAAGCAGGTGGATCTCTTTGATATCTCTTTGGCTGATCCTGACACAAACAACAACAGAGAGTTCTTTGTAACCGCATTCTGCAAATGGAGTCCCTGTACCTAGTTCTATAGTCTCTTTCTTCTTCCTCTTCTTCTGCTTCTTCTGCTTCTCCTCTGCTTCTTCCTCTTCTGCTTCTTCTTCTCCTTCTCCTTTTCCTTCTTCATCTTTTTCTTCTTCTCCTTCTCCTTTTGCTTCTTCTTCTTATCCTTTTCCTTCTTCTTCTCCTTCTCCTTTTCCTTCTTCTTCTCCTTTTCCTTCTCCTTTTCCTTCTCCTTTTCCTTCTTCTTTTCCTTCTCCTTTTCCTTCTTCTTTTCCTTCTCCTTTTCCTTCTCCTTTTCCTTCTCCTTTTCCTTCTCCTTTTCCTTCTCCTTTTCCTTCTCCTTTTCCTTCTCCTTTTCCTTCTTCTTTTCCTTCTCCTTTTCCTTCTTCTTTTCCTTCTCCTTTTCCTTCTCCTTTTCCTTCTCCTTTTCCTTCTTCTTCCTCTTCTTCTTCTTCTTCTTCTTCTTCTGTTTCTTCTTCTATTTCTCTTCTCCGTCTTCTTCCTCTTTTTCTTCTCTCCTTGTTCTTCTTCTCCTTGTTCTTGTTCTTCTTCTTCTTCTTCTCCTCCTCCTCCTCCTCATCCTCCTTGTTCTCCGTCTCATTCTTATTCCTCTGCTTCTTCTTTTTTCTTCTTCTCCTTTTTCTTCCTTTTCTCCTTTTTCTTCCTTTTCTCCTTTTTTTTCTTTTTTCTCCTTCTTCTTCATCTTCTTCTTCTTCTTTTTTCTTCTTTTTTACTTCTTCTCCTTTTTTCTTCTTTTTCTCCTTCTCCTTCTACCTCTACTGCTTCTTCTTTTCTTCCTCTCCTTTTTCTTCTTCTCCTCCTTTTTCTTCTTTTTCTCCATCTCTTTCTTCCTCTTCTTCTTCTCCTTCTCCTTCTCCCTCTTCTACTTCTTCTTCCTCCTCATCATTCAGTTTTTGCTCAACATTGAGACCAGTATTTGCCATGAACAAGACTATGAGTTGAAGATCTTCACCGGTTGCCCATAGCTTGTCATGCAGGATTACTTTAGTCGGCCATGGTTGTACTGTTAGTGTGTTGAGAATGATGTAGCCCCACAGGATAAGATCTGTAATTTGTCTGCTCCCGTCACATTGTGCAAAGTTACGTAATCCTATCTTGAGTAGGTGTGCTCTGAGGCCACAGTGACCTGTTTTGAGTCTGAATTCTGTTGGTCTGCTCATATTTGCTCAGTTTGTTGTGTGTGAAGTTGTTGTGTTCAGGCTCATATTTCCCATAATTCTATCTATTTTATTTTCCAGCTTGTTTCAGAACTGTTTTTTTTTTTAAATTATTTCTTTGAGACTTTGGGGTTGGTTGGACTGTTGAAGTCTCCCACATGCTTTTGCGAGCTCATCTGCTTTCTCATTTCCAGGGGTGCCACTGTGTGCTGGTATCCATTACAGGGCCAGTTCTATCTTTTCTGACAGCAAACATATGTTATTATTTATTTATTGGATGAGTCTGTCCTGTTTTTGGCTTGACATTGCTAGTTTCACTGACTTTGCAAGAATGGCAATTTTTGGACTTGGGACCTCTTGTGTGTTGAGAGTTTGTATGGGTGTGTAGACTTGGGACCTCTTGTGTGTTGAGAGATTGTATGGGTGTGTGGACTAGGGACCTCTTGTGTGTTGAGAGATTGTATGGGTGTGTGGACTTGGGACCTCCTGTGTGTTGAGAGATTGTATGGGTGTGTGGACTAGGGACCTCTTGTGTGTTGAGAGATTGTATGGGTGTGTGGACTTGGGACCTCCTGTGTATTGAGAGATTGTATGGGTGTGTGGACTAGGGACCTCTTGTGTGTTGAGAGTTTGTATGGGTGTGTGGACTTGGGACCTCTTGTGTGTTGAGAGTTTGTATGGGTGTGTGGACTTGGGACCTCTTGTGTGTTGAGAGTTTGTATGGGTGTGTGGACTTGGGACCTCTTGTGTGTGTGTGTATGGGTGTGTGGACTTGGGACCTCTTGTGTGTTGAGAGTTTGTATGGGTGTGTTGGGTGTCATTGCCTGTGCTCTGAAATTTGTTCACTTTTCTTCGCAGGGAAGAGAATGTGTTTCTGTCCTTCAACTGACGTAGGCAGGTAGATGATACTGTCTCCCTTTATTTAGCACTAAAAGATCCCAAAGTAAGAGCTTGTTTCAATTGTTTTAAGAGCTAGTTTCAATTATTCTAAGAGCTTGTTTCAATTGTTTTAAGAGCTAGTTTCAATTGTTCTATGAGCTTGTTTCAATTGCGAGTCCATCTATGATCATGTGTCTCTGTGGTATTTTTTTTCCTGAGGGCGTGATAGGGCTCTACTTTCTGTCTCGAGACAAAAGGCGCAAGAGAAAGGTGTCAAGGCCAGGAACAGCGGGTACACCTTGCTCGTTCTGTGGATGAATCTCTCTGTCCAGGATTGGCAAATTCAGCCACGAGAAAAGATGTCCAGTAAAGCAACACCCAATATGAGACACTAATGCTTTACCATACTACTGACTTATCACGATTGCTTGCTACCAACCGTCTTGACAGACACCAATCTATATATACATATATATAAATACATGGCCTTTGGTGTCTTGACAGACACCAAAGGCCATGTATTTATATATATGTATATATAGATTACCATTACATAATAATTACAAGTACGTCATCAGTTTAAAATACAAAATTTAAATATCGTCCTGTAGCTAACAACAAAAAACCTTCTAAGTTAACAACAAAAAACATTCTAAGTTAACCACAAAAATACCTCCTAAGTTAACAACAAAAAACCTTCTAAGTTAACCACAAAAATACCTCCTAAGTTAAGATCAAAAATGCCTCCGAAGTTAAGAACAAAAATACCTCCTAAGTTAACAACAAAAATACCTCCTAAGTTAACAACAAAAAACCTTTTAAGTTAACCACAAAAATACCTCCTAAGTTAAGAACAAAAATGCCTCCTAAGTTAACAACAAAATACCTCCTAAGTTAACCACAAATGTAGGTCCTCCTGTTAACCGCAAAATTACGTTCTCCAGTTAACCACAAAAATACTTCCTTAGTTAACCACAAAAATGCCTCCTAAGTTAACAACACAAATACCTCCTAAGTTAGCAACAAAAACGTAGCCTCAGTTAACCACAAAAATACATTCTCCTGTTAACCACACAAACACATCCTCTAGTTAACCACAAAATTCATCCTCCAGTTAACCACAAAAATACATCCTCTAGATAACCACAAAGATATATCCTTCAGTTAACCACAAAAATACATCCTCTAGTTAACCACAAAAATACGCTCTCCAGTTAACTACAAACATACATCCTCTAGATAACCACAAAAATACATCCTCCAATTAACCACAAACATACATCCTCTTGTTAACCATAAACATACATCATCTTGTTAATAACAAACATACATTCAATAGTTAACCACAAACATACATCCTCTAGTTAACCACAAACATACATCCTCTCGTTAACCACAAACATTCATCCTCCAGTTAAACACAAACAAACATCCTCTAGTTAACCACAAACATACTTCCTCCAGTTTACCACAAACAAACATCCTTTAGTTAAGCACAAACATATATCCTCCAGCTAACCACAAACATATATCCTCCAGTTAACCAAAAACACACATCCTCTGGTTAACCACAAACATACATACTCCATCTAACCACAAAATACATCCTCTATTTAACCACAAATATACACCCTCCTGTTAACCTCAAAAATACATCCTCTAGCTAAATAACGAAAATACGTTCAACAGTTAACCACAAACATACATCCTCCAATTGACCAGAAAAATACATCCTCCAGTGAATCACAAAAATACATCCTCTAGTTAACCACAAAAATACGTTCTCAAGCTAACCACAAACATACATCCTCTAGTTAACCACAAAAATACGTTCTCAAGCTAACCACAAACATACATCCTCTAGTTAACCACAAAAATACATCCTCCCGTTAACCACAAAAATACATTCTCCAGTTAACCACAAAAATATGTTCTCCAGTTAACCTCAAAAATTCGTCCTCCATTTATCCACAAACATACATCCTCCAGTTAACCACAAAAATACGGACTCCAGTTAACCACAAACATACATCCTCCAGTTAACCACAAAAATAAGTGCTCCAGTTAAAAACAATAATACATTCTCCAGTTAGTCACAAACATACATCGTCCAATTTACCACATAGATATATCTTCTAGTTAACCACAAAAATACGTTCTCCAGTTAACCACAAACATACATCCTATAGTTAACCACAAACGTACATCATCCAGTTAACCACAAAAATACATCCTCTAGTTAACAACAAAAATACGTTCTCCAGTTAACCACAAACATATATCCTCCAGTTAACAACCAAAATACATCCTTCCAGTTAACCACAAGCATACATCCTCCAGTTAAACACAAACATATATCCTCCAGTTAATCACAAAAATACGTTCTCCAGTTAACCACAAAAATACATCCTCTAGTTAACCACAAAAATACATCCTCTTGTTAGCCACAAACATACATCCTCCAGTTAACCACAAACAATCATCTCTAGTTAACCACAAACATATATCCCCCAGTTAAAAACAAAAATACATCCTCCAGTTAATCACAAAAATACGTTCTCCAGTAAACCACAAACATAAATCCTCCAGTTAACCAGAAACAAACATCCTCCAGGTAACGTCAAAAATACATCCTCTAGTTAACCACAGAAATACGTTCTCCAGTTAACCACAAACATAAATCATCCAGTTAACCAGAAACAAACATCCTCCAGGTAACCTCAAAATACATCCTCCAGTTAACCACAAATATACGTTCTGCCTTTAACCACAAACATACATCCTCCAGTTAACGACAAACATATATCCTCCAGTTAACCTCAAAAATGCATCCTCTAGTTAACCACAAAAATACGTTCTCCAGTTAACCACAAACTTATTTCCTCTAGTTAACCACAAAAATACATCCTCCAGTTAACTACAAAAATATGTTCTCTAGTTAACCACAAAAATACGTTCTCCAGTTAACCACAAAAATACGTTCTCCAGTTAACCACAAAAATAGATCCTCTAGTTAACCACAAAAATACATCCTCCAGTTAACCGCAAAAATACATCCTCCAGTTAACAACAAAAATAAGTCCTCAGTTACCAACAAAAATACGTTCTCCAGTTAATCTCAAAAATACGTTCTCTAGTTAACCACAAAAATACATCCTCCAGTTAACAACAAAAATGCGCCCTCAGTTAACTACAAAACTACGTTCTCCAGTTAACCACACAAATACGTTCTCTAGTTAACCACAAATATAAATCCTCCTGTTAACCACAAAAATACGTCAACAGGTAACCACAAAAATTCATCCTCCAGTTAACCACAAAAATACTTTCTCTAGTTAACCACAAAAATAAATCCTCCTGTTAACCACAAAAATACGTCAACAGTTAACCATTTAAAAAAATGCATCCTTCTGCTAACCACAAAAATACACCATCCACCCTATCCCAATCCCCTTCCCTCCTCTCCCCCACCCCCTCCACCCTATCCAAAAAAAAAAATAAATTAAATTAAATTAATACAATAAAATAAAAAAATTAAGAAATTCCCTCTCAGGTTGAGCATAGAAAGTATGTGCTATTCATTATGGGAATGATACCTCATTATCAGACATCAAAATGGAGCTTTCCGTGCCACCAACCGTAGTGCTGATGCTTTCAATGACGATTGATGTTCTATAAACAAGAACAATAACTGGAATAATAATCACAGAAACATTATGAACAACTAGCACAATGTTACATAGAAATTAATTCTTTAAAAATGTAAGTAAGCAGTCCAGAAGTAATACACTTTTTTTCCATTGAGAGTAGTTATGGTTATGGTTATGGTTATGAAAGGCCCCGGTATCACTGCGAACGAATTAAAATCCATAATTGCTCAACCGCCCGTGCCAGTGGAATCATCCAAGTTACCAACTCATCTCCTAAACAAAGAAAGGTAGCTGTAATACCCGTCATAGCAGTCTCAGCACACGCTAAAAGACATAAGGCGAAACCGCACAGAAAGTGAACACAGCCAACTGTTCCTTGTCATACGATATCATCATTTATATATCATACGATATCATTCATCGTAAACAATTGGAATATCGAAACACGATCAAAACATGAAACACACAGCTCACGGTGTGCACAGAGCACTTAACTCAGTAGCTCCTGCAACAAGCCGGACTTGGATTATGAGGAAACTTCAACAAGGAACACCTTTCAAACATGGCCTTCAATGGTTCATGCCGCCTATCCACCATATTGACCGGAAGTTCATGTCCTCCAGAAAATGATGATCGTTATATTTTTAAGAATGTATAGTGCTTGATGATGTTAGGACATCGTTTTTGACTCCAATAAATTTGGGTTACAGGAGATGACCAGAGATTCTGGGGCAGTAGGTAAAGAAATATAACCCTTCTGTTCTGGTCAGTCCCATTTTAGTTAACCGACATGCTCTAATGGGGTTTGATCCAGGAGCATCATATTTCAAGGGCAATGACTTAGAAAGAAATGGCTGACTGACTCATCATCATCAAGTACCGGGCCTGCTGGCGTAGGTGATCATGTCTCTCCACAACTTTCGAACTCGACAGTTATTTATCATTTATGTTGTTGACCTTCTGCCAAGCCATTATCTTAAGCTGTCTGGTATTTTTTCTCTTTGCTTCCCTCTATCTCTTCGTCCCTAAAATTTTTCCAGTTGTTACAATATATTCCAGTTGTTCTCTTCTCATTACATGACCAAAAAATGATGATTGTTTCTTCCTAATATTGGAAATTAGCTTTCTTTTTGCTTTGGCCTCTCTCAGAACATCTTCATTACTCTTCTTAGCTGTCCATGGTATTCTCAACATTTTCTCCTGCATCTAGGCTGACTGACTACTTTTAACAAAATGTCAGACACTGGGACTATAGAATTATTGGGAGGTGCCTCTTGCAAGATGTAGAGAAGGCCTGACCAATAGAGGACTGAAGCTGAGAGTAGTTTGATGTCAGAGTAGTTTGATGTAAGAGTAGTACAAACACGCAGTGAAGTTATGGAAAGATTTTGTTTAGAGAAAGTTTAGGTTTGAAAGGGAGAGTTATAGTTTCTATCTAATGTGACGCTCTTAGTCTGAAGAGGAAATTATGATTCCTACATTATGTGACACCTTTAGTCTGAAGAGGAAATTATGATTCCTACATTATGTGACACCTTTAGTCTGAAGAGGTAATTATGATTCCTACATTATGTGACGCCTTTAGTCTGAAGAGGTAATTATGATTCCTACATTATGTGACGTCTTTAGTCTGAAGAGGAAATTATGATTCCTACATTATGTGACGCCTTTAGTCTGAAGAGGAAATTATGATTCCTACATTATGTGACGCCTTTAGTCTGAAGAGGAAATTATGATTCCTACCTTATGTGATATCTTTAGTCTGAAGAGGAAATTATGATTCCTACCTTATGTGATATCTTTAGTCTGAAGAGGAAATTATGATTCCTACCTTATGTGACGCCTTTAGTCTGAAGAGAAAATTATAATTCCTACCTTATGTGATATCTTTAGTCTGAAGAAGAATTTGCAAGGCTAATCTTGAAGTTTTGACCTTCATCTTAGAGTAGTACAAGCTGAAACTCTTTGTTTTCATGAAAGAAGTAAAGAATTGCGATGCTGCTGTAAATCTGGTAAACTGGGGACAACGCGAAAGAGCAAATCAAAAAACGATTCGGCCTTCACATCTGACCTTCCTCAGAAACAAAAACAGAACACGAGACAACTGTACATAAGTCTAACAACATTTAAGAAAGAAACTATCAAGAGTAGACACAAACATATAGAAGCTGTCAAGAGTAGACACAAACATACAGAAACTGTCAAGAGTAGACACAAACAGAATGAAACTATCAAGAGTAGACACAAACAGAAAGAAACTATCAAGAGTAGACATAAACAGAAAGAAACTATCAAGAGTAGACACAAACAGAAAGAAACTATCAAGAGTAGACATAAACAGAAAGAAACTATCAAGAGTAGACACAAAGACAAAGAAACTATCAAGAGTAGACACAAACAGAAAGAAACTATCAAGAGTAGACACAAACAGAAAGAAACTATCAAGAGTAGACACAACCAGAAAGAAACTATCAAGAGTAGACACAAACAGAAAGAAACTATCAAGGGTAGACACAAACAGAAAGAAACTATCAAGGGTAGACACAAACAGAAAGAAACTATCAAGGGTAGACACAAACAGAAAGAAACTATCAAGAATAGACACAAACAGAAAGAAACTATCAAGAGTAGACACAAACAGAAAGAAACTATCAAGAGTAGACACAAACAGAAAGAAACTATCAAGAGTAGACACAAACAGAAAGAAACTATCAAGGGTAGACACAAACAGACAGAAACTATCAAGAGTAGACATAATCAGAAAGAAACTATCAAGGGTAGACACAATCAGAAATAAACTATCAAGAGTAGACACAATCAGAAAGAAACTATCACGGGTAGACACAAACAGAAATAAACTATCAAGAGTAGACACAATCAGAAAGAAACTATCAAGGGTAGACACAAACAGAAATAAACTATCAAGAGTAGACACAATCAGAAAGAAACTATCAAGGGTCGACACAAATAGAAATAAACTATCAAGGGTAGACACAAACAGAAAGAAACTATCAAGAGTAGGCACAATCATAAAGAAAATATCATGGGTCGACACAAACAGAAATAAACTATCAAGAGTAGACACAATCAGAAAGAAACTATCAAGGGTAGACACAAACAGAAATAAACTATCAAGGGTAGACACAAACAGAAAGAAACTATCAAGGGTCGACACAAACAGAAATAAACTATCAAGAGTAGACACACACAGAAAGAAACTATCAAGAGTAGACACAATCAGAAAGAAACTATCAAGAGTAGACACAATCAGAAAGAAACTATCAAGGGTAGACACAATCAGAAAGAAACTATCAAGAGTAGACACAAACAGAAAGAAACTATCAAGAGTAGACACAAACAGAAAGAAACTATCAAGAGTAGACACGAATATATCAACAGATTTAGCTGCAAGTGGAATCCCAGTCTCCAATTCACAAGTGGGTGACGCAGAACAATCACATTTTTACTACCCCCACCGTCCCGTCCCCCTTTTCTGTCATTGGAGGACGAACATATGATCCTACTATCACGTGTTTAGGGGGGGGGAGGGGGCAAGCAAAGACACCAATGATTTTATTTATTAATTTTTTTTTAATGTTCGCCAGCTTTCACCTCTGTCGAAGTCCCTAGAGACAAGGAACTGAATTTTGCGTGTTAATCCGTTTTTCCCTGGCAGCCGTGTGCACAGGGGTACCTCGCCATACAGGCAGATAACTCCGTCTTCAGAGGTACTCATATTTTTTCCGTCGATGAGTAATTGACGTTTCAAGCCGGGTCTCCCTGCTGATACCAAGGGTGGTTACCGCAGAGAGAAATCATAAATAAAAATCCCAATTGGTTCAGCCAGGATTTGAACCCATAACCTCTCTATATCTCGGCCGGCGTCTTGCATTGAGACGAACCAGTCCCTAGATACCACTGATTTGAAGATACAATCCCCACTGTTGGGGGGCGGGACTCAAACAAGAACCTTTTACCAAAAGATCGACGCCTTATCTCTAGACTATCCAATCCTCCCTAAGTTAATCTTAAGGTAGGGTTACTGGACAGTAAGATGAACAAAGCAAAGCAATGCAGTTTGCTACTAATCAGACGACGATGACAAGGACTACATCAAGTATTCATTCTTATGGCTCATAGTCTGAGCGTGGGTCGTGTATTCATTCTCATGGCTCATAGTCTGAGCGTGGGTCGTGTATTCATTCTCATGGCTCATAGTCTGAGCGTGGGTCGTGTATTCATTCTCATGGCTCATAGTCTGAGCGTGGGTCGTGTATTCATTCTCATGGCTCATAGTCTGAGCGTGGGTCGTGTATTCATTCTCATGGCTCATAGTCTGAGCGTGGGTCGTGTATTCATTCTCATGGCTCATAGTCTGAGCGTGGGTCGTGTATTCATTGTACCGTCCGGCTCCTTGAGGCTTCTAGTTAAGAGCTCCCGTCTTCATTGCCAGTTATCTGCCCATGACAGAATGATGTCATTTTTCCTACTCTCGAACCTAATCCAACATGAGCTCCTTCAATTCCTTCAAGCATATGGAGAGAGTATCAACATTTTTCAAAGTACAACCACACATTTTTTTTTTAAGTATGTGGTCAGTATCAAGTCAGGCCGCTCCACTCTCAAGAAAAAATCTCTCCTTCACTTTTCCTGAAGTTGAGATTTGAGCTGACGCCCTCCTGGTACTGCACGGTACTCTGGTACTACACGGTACTCTGGTACTGCACGGTACTCTGGTACTACACGGTACTCTGGTAATGCACAGTACTCTGGTACTGCACGGTACTCTGGTACTGCACGGTACTCTGGTACTACACGGTACTCTGGTACTGCACGGTGCTCTGGTACTACACGGTACTCTGGTAATGCACAGTACTCTGGTACTGCACGGTACTCTGGTACTACACGATGCTCTGGTACTGCACGGTACTCTGGTACTGCACGGTACTCTGGTACTACACGGTACTCTGGTACTGCTCGGTACTCTGGTACTGCTCGGTACTCTGGTACTAGACAGTACTCTGGTACTACACGATACTCTGGTACTACACGGTACTCTGGTACTGCACGGTACTCTGGTACTGCACGGTACTCTGGTATTGCACGGTACTCTGGTACTGCACGGTACTCTGGTACTAGACAGTACTCTGGTATTGCACGGTACTCTGGTACTACACGGTACTCTGGTACTGCACGGTACTCTGGTATTGCACGGTACTCTGGTATTGCACGGTACTCTGGTACTAGACAGTACTCTGGTACAACACGGTACTCTGGTACTGCACGGTACTCTGGTACTACACGGTACTCTGGTACTACACCGTACTCTGGTACTGTACGGTACTTTGGTACTGCACGGTACTCTGGTACTGCATGGTACTCTGGTACTACACGGTACTCTGGTACTGCATGGTACTCTGGTACTACACCGTACTCTGGTACTGTACGGTACTCTGGTACTACACGGTACTCTGGTACTGCATGGTACTCTGGTACTACACCGTACTCTGGTACTGTACGGTACTCTGGTACTGCACGGTACTCTGGTACTGCATGGTACTCTGGTACTGCACGGTACTCTGGTACTGCATGGTACTCTTGTACTACACGGTACTCTGGTAGCGAAGGCACTGCACACAGTCTCACAGCGGTTACATCTAACCTGGCCCATCTCGTTCATGCACCAGTGAGTAAAGAGGTAAGACAAGGGCGATGGATGGGACATATACTGCTGAAACCGAATAAAAGTTATGGTTATGGTTATGGAAGGCCTCGGCATCACAGCAAACGAATTAAAATCCATAATTGCTCAACCGCCCATGCCAGTGGAATCATCCGAATTATAACTCATCTTCCAAATAAAGAAAGGTAACTGTAGTCCCCATCGTAGCAGTCTCAGCACACGCCAAAAGACATAAGGCGAAACCGCGCAGAAAGTGAACACAGCCAACTGTTCCCTGTCATACGATATTATCATTCATCGTAAACAAGCGGGATATCGAAGCAGGATCAAAACGGATGAGACACACAGCTCACGGTGTGCACAGAGCACTTAACTCAGTAGCTCCTGCAACAAGCCGGACTTGGAATATGAGGAAACTGCAAGAAGGAACACTTTTCAGACATAGCCTTCAATGGTTCCTGCCGCCTATCCACCATATACCATGGGAGTTCACGTCCTCCCGAATAAATGTATTGCACGGCAAGCCCTTTTATGGAATCCCCACAGTTGGAGACAAAGAGGAAGGCTAAAATATACATAGTAAAGGCAGGTAGAAGAAGATAAAAAAACATAGAGTGATCTTAAGCGGACGGCACCGAAAAGAATGTATTGGAAGGTGTTCTATGTTCCACATGTAGCTGAAGAGAAGAAGTAGATGAAGAAGATGCACCTTATTCAGTTATTGAAGAAATAAAAAAGGAAGGAAGAAAAAAAGAAAGGGAAAAATGCGCAATAGAAGTTTAATTTAAAATACGTTTGGTTATCACTACGTTCTGGGCAGTTATCAACTCACGGGTTTACCTACTCTACACCAATGGATTTATAATTCTTCCTCTTGTCTCTACATTGGCTTTCCCATTTTATACGTTTTGCTTTATTTATTTTTATGAAACAGAAAAAGAGCAGAACACAATGAAGTAATGCATAATTCAACCCGTCAAAACATAATAAATGCATATTTAAAAAAAAATAATCAACCAATCACTGTTGAGATATTATTCTGAAAATAGTTTTGGTGGAAATCCTTGCCGCCCAATAGCATAAATCAAAGAGTAGATTGTTCAAGTGGGCCAGGATAATACGAGAGCTCACGTCATCTTAGATCAGTACGGTCCACAAGCATGAAATGAAAGCACTTACACCTGGTGCCTGGATCACACAAGTCGAATAATGGCTACACAGAAAACACAAACATGTCTTTCTGATTAACTTCTGCATCTGCTTCTTGTTTGCTCAACGTGTTTGGAAAGCAACACATTGATATGAAGGCTCAACCCGCATTACGGGAACTCGCAATACGAGTTGGCCGACGGTTTAGCCTGCAAATGCGAATTGGTGCGCAATAACCAAGTGCGACATATTTCAAGTTCCTTTTATTGTAGAAAACTACATGTATTATATATATAACAGAATTGTCTTTTGATATACTGTGGGCTATCATCAGGGACACGGCACGGCAAGAAAATGTGTCACAGCGATCATTCGTAATTTAAAACCAAATAATAAGGGTTTAATTGGGTTCTCTTCACGCCTAGTGCGACATCAGAATTGTGGAGGACAATACGGCAACCACTGTGGTACCACACGTGACAAGGTCGCGTTAATAATTTGCCTTTCTGCGGTGAGCGGATGCACCGAAGATGTAATTAGTTCCACCAAATCCACAAACGAAAGTAATAACACTATTACCTGATTATTTGAGATTGTTCGTTCACCTGAAATATTTCCATAAATGAAGTTCGTATTGTTAATTATTGCTTGAGATGAAACCGCAACATCCTAGAGAAACCCATAGGTGCATAGTCGCCTTCAGCAGATAACGAAATATGTTATTACTTCTGCAGCTCGCTGGTTGTGCGTGGATAGTTTTTATGTTGCCCAGTATGATCGATGTTGCAGCAAAGGAGTATCAATAGCCGCAGCTATAGTTGTAGCTATAGCTGTATCAATAGCCGTATTAATAGCCGTATTAATAGTTGTATCAAAGCCGTATCAATAGCTGTATAAATAGCCGTATAATAGCTAACTTGCAATCGCTGAGGGTGTTGTACATGTCAATCATCCCCTCTACCGACATAACGGCAATGATTCTGTGAGCTCGGTCGTTGTTGTTGCTTGTTTGCGTTCAACCTTTGACTGGAGACAACTTCATTCTGTGAGCTCGGTCGTTGTTGTTGCTTGTTTGCGTTCAACCTTTGACTGGAGACAACTTCATTCTCTTTACCGTCCGTCCTTAGTTCAGTGCACGTACATAGTTTGTGTTTTTAGTTGAATTCGCGTCTTTCGACTTCAACATGGAGTTTGTCAGTTCCAGGTTGCCTCTAGAATCCCACTCATTTTTTCAGACTTTCCGGTTAGTCTGTTTTAGGAGCACCGCGAATAGGTGGAGGAAGAACTAGATAGTTCTGTTTTACAAGTCTTGGTCAGCTATAGGTCGATATTATGAACCCTGTTATTGAACCCTGGCAAAATCACGAACTGAAAGGGTTACAGTAGACTGGTCTGGTCGACACACCACTGTAGTGCTCACATCCACTCCTCAGCTATCTTCCTACTAGGAAACCCATATAGCATCAGCTCAGACGCACGAACTGAGGCAGACCAAGACTAACATGGACGAGTAAAATCAAAAGATGGACAGATCAAACTATGACAACCTGCACCATCAAAGCAAGAGACAGAGCAGAATGGCGTTCCATGGTAGCCAACCTTCGATGCGGAGTTAATCAACATTAGAATTTAGCAACCTGCACCACGTTGAGACATGATCACCTGCGCCATGCTGATACATGATCACCTGCGCCATGCTGAGACATGACCACCTGCGCCATGCTGAGACATGATCACCTGCGCCATGCTGAGACATGATCACCTGCGCCATGCTGAGACATGATCACCTGCGCCACGTTGAGACATGATCACTTGCGCCATGCTGAGACATGATCACCTGCGCCACGTTGAGACATGATCACCTGCGCCATGCTTAGACATGATCACCTGCGCCATGTTGAGACATGATCACCTGCGCCACGTTGAGACATGATCACCTGCGCCATGCTGAGACATGATCACCTGCGCCACGTTTAGACATGATCACCTGCGCCATGCTGAGACATGATCACCTGCGCCACGTTGAGACATGATCACCTGCGCCATGCTGAGACATGATCACCTGCGCCACGTTGAGACATGATCACCTGCGCCACGTTGAGACATGATCACCTGCGCCATGCTGAGACATGATCACCTACGTCATGTTGAGACATGATCACCTTCGCCATGCTGAGACATGATCACCTGCGCCACGTTGAGACATGATCACCTGCGCCACGTTGAGACATGATCACCTGCGCCACGTTGAGACATGATCACCTGCGCCACGTTGAGACATGATCACCTGCGCCATGCTGAGACATGATCACCTACGCCACGTTGAGACATGATCACCTGCGCCATGCTGAGACATGATCACCGGCGCCACGTTGAGACATGATCACCTGCACCACGTTGAGACATGACCACCTGCGCCATGCTGAGACATGATCACCTACGCCACGTTGAGACATGATCACCTGCGCCATGCTGAGACATGATCACCTGCGCCACGTTGAGACATGATCACCTGCGCCATGTTGAGACATGATCACCTGCGCCATGCTGAGACATGATCACCTGCGCCACGTTGAGACATGATCCCCTGCGCCACGTTGAGACATGATCACCTTCTCACGTTGAGACATGATCACCTGCGCCATGCTGAGACATGATCACCTGCGCCACGTTGAGACATGATCACCTGCGCCATGTTGAGACATGATCACCTGCGCCATGCTGAGACATGATCACCTGCGCCATGTTGAGACATGATCTCCTGCGCCACGTTGAGACATGATCACCTGCGCCACGTTGAGACATGATCACCTGCGCCACGTTGAGACATGATCACCTGCGCCACGTTGAGACATGATTACCTGCGCCATGCTAAGACATGATCACCTGCGCCACGTTGAGACATGATCACCTGCGCCATGCTGAGACATGATCACCTGCGCCACGTTGAGACATGATCACCTGCACCACGTTGAGAAATGACCACCTGCGCCATGCTGAGACATGATCACCTACGCCACGTTGAGACATGATCACCTGCGCCATGCTGAGGCATGATCACCTGCGCCACGTTGAGACATGATCACCTGCGCCATGTTGAGACATGATCACCTGCGCCATGCTGAGACATGATCACCTGCGCCACGTTGAGACATGATCCCCTGCGCCACGTTGAGACATTATCACCTGCGCCACGTTGAGACATGATCATCTGCGCCATGCTGAGACATGATCACCTGCGCCACGTTGAGACATGATCACCTGCGCCACGTTGAGACATGATCACCTGCGCCATGCTGAGACATGATCACCTGCGCCATGTTGAGACATGATCACCTGCGCCATGTTGAGACATGATCACCTGCGCCATGTTGAGACATGATCACTAGCGCCATGTTGAGACATGATCACCTACGCCATGTTGAGACATGATCACCTGCGCCACGTTGAGACATGATCACCTGCGCCATGTTGAGACATGATCACCTGCGCCATGTTGAGACATGATCACCTGCGCCATGTTGAGACATGATCACTAGCGCCATGTTGAGACATGATCACCTGCGCCATGTTGAGAAATGATCACCTGCGCCATGCTGAGACATGATCACCTGCGCCATGTTGAGACATGATCACCTACGTCATGTTGAGACATGATCTCCTGCGCCATGTTGAGACATGATCACCTACGTCATGTTGAGATATGATCACCTGCGCCATGTTGAGACATGATCACCTACGTCATGTTGAGACATGATCTCCTGCGCCACGTTGAGACATGATCACCTGAGACCTGTTGAGATATGATCACCTGCGCCATGCTGAGACATGATCACCTGTGCCATGTTGTGACATGATCACCTGCGCCATGTTGAGACATGATCACCTACGTCATGTTGAGACATGATCACCTGCGCCATGTTGAGACATGATCACCTACGTCATGTTGAGACATGATCACCTACGTCATGTTGAGATATGATCACCTACGCCATGTTGAGATATGATCACCTGAGACCTGTTGAGATATGATCACCTGCGCCATGTTGAGACATGATCACATTAAACCATGTTGAGATATGCTAACTTATGCCATGTTGAGACTTGATCACCTGCGTCATGTTGAGATATGGTCACATACGCCATCTTGAAATATGATCACCTACACCTTGTTGAGACATGATCACCTGCGTCATGTTGAGACATGATCACCTACGTCATGTTGAGATATGATCACCTACGCCATGTTGAGATATGATCACCTGAGACCTGTTGAGATATGATCACCTGCGCCATGTTGAGACATGATCACATTAAACCATGTTGAGATATGCTAACTTATGCCATGTTGAGACTTGATCACCTGCGTCATGTTGAGATATGGTCACATACGCCATCTTGAAATATGATCACCTACACCTTGTTGAGATATGATCACCTACACTATGTTGAGATATGGTCACCTACACCTTGTTGAGATATGATCACCTACGTCATGTTGAGACATGATCACCTACGTCATGTTGACACATGATCACCTACGTCATGTTGAGATATGATCACCTATGTCATGTTGAGATATGATCACATACACGATGTTGAGATATGATCACCTACACCATGTTGAGATATGATCACCTACATCATGTGGAGATATGATCACCTACGTCATGTTGAGATATGATCACCTACGCCATGTTGAGATATGATCACCTGCGCCATGTTGAGATATGATCACCTACATCATGTTGAGATATGATCACCTACATCATGTTGAGATATGATCACCTACATCATGTTGAGATATGATCACCTACGCCATGTTGAGACATGATCATCTACGCCATGTTGAGATATGATCACCTACATCATGTTGAGATATGATCACCTACACCATGTTGAGATATGATCACCTACATCATGTTGATATAGGATCACCTACATCATGTTGAGATATGATCACCTACATCATGTTAAGATATGATCACCTTCATCATGTTGAGATATGATCACCTACATCATGTTGAGATATGATCACCTAAATAATGTTGAGATATGATCACCTACATCATGTTGATATATGATCACCTACATCATGTTGAGATATGATCACCTACATCATGTTCAGATATGATCACCTACATCATGTTGAGATATGATAACCTACGTCATGTTGAGACGTGATAACCTACACCATGTTGAGACATGATCACCTGCGCCATTTTGAGATATGATCACCTACGTCATGTTGAGATATCATCACCTGCGCCATGTTGAGATATGATAACCTACGTCATGTTGAGTAATGATCACCTACGCCATGTTGAGACATGATCACCTACACCTAGTTGAGATATGATCATCTGATCCATGTTGAGATATGATCACCTACGCCATGTTGATATATGATCACCTTCGTCATGTTGAGACATTGTCACCTACGTCATATTGACATATGATCACCTACGTCATGTTGAGATATGATCACCTACGTCATGTTGAGACATGATCATCTACGTCATGTTGAGACATGATCATCTACGTCATATTGAGATATGATCACCTACGTCATGTTGTGACATGATCACCTACGACATGTTGAGACATGATCACCTACGTCATGTTGAGATATGATCACCTACGTCATGTTGAGATATGATCACCTACGTCATGTTAAGATATGATCACCTACGTCATGTTGAGACATGATCACCTACGTCATGTTGAGATATGATCACCTACGTCATGTTGAGACATGATCACCTACGTCATGTTGATATATGATCACCTTCGTCATGTTGAGATATGATCACCTACGTCATGTTGAGACATGATCACCTACGTCATGTTGAGACATGATCACCTACGTCATGTTGAGACATGATCACCTACATCATATTGAGATATGATCACCTACGCCAGGCAGCCATGGTACTTGATGATGAACTTTCAGTAAAAAATACAAATGAATGTTCGTCTCTTGTTGGTGTTCATTCGACGACTAATGAAATCGTTTCACCTATTTGTTACTCTCCCTTCAAATGACGTTAAGTGGGCGCAAATGCACTGTGTTGTTGGTTACGGTAGAACTGTAAATATTTGCGCCTTTTGGCCAACAACATTCGACTTCAGCAAGGAATTTTTAAAATACTGCATTGCCTTTACCTGGATCTGTAGTCACTGGTTAGACTGATTAGACTGGTTAGCCAGTTACTATAGGCACCAGGAAGAGATGCAACAGGGTCTGGGTAGCTCTCCTTCGCTGATCCTGACGCAAGCCTTCACTCTTTAGCCGCTCACAGCTGTCACGTATAACTTTGTTATATTTATGGTTATGGTTATAATTATAGTTATGGTTATGGAAGGCCCCGGTATCACTGCAAATGAGTGAAAAATCCATAATTGCTCAACCGCCTGTGTCAGTTGAATCATTAAAATTGACATCTCATGAATATCCGAAAAAAAGAATGACAGCTGTAGTCCCCATCATAGCAAACACAGCACGGGTCAAAATACATAAGGCGTGTCAGCACCGAAAGAGAACGCAGCTGAACACTGCCCTCCGTTATATCATCATTCATCGTAAAAATCTGAATATAGAAACACCACATGAATGAAACACACAGCTCACGGTGTGCACAGAGCTCCAAACTCAGTAGCTCCTGCAGCAAGCCGGACTTGGAATATGAGGAAACTGCAACAAGGAACACTTTTCAGACAATGCCACGACAGTTCCTGACCGCCTATCCGCCATATTGACCGGAATTCTCATAATTGTGCTGTGTTCCAGTTCTCACTTCTTCTGAATCATTTGTTTGCCGGTATCGAAGACAATTTCCAATCACTTACTCTTTGATTTGTCACTTCTGAACTCACTTTTCCGAGTGTGTCTTTGACTCGGTCAATGCATATGTGAGGACGTTCTTGTTAATTTTCAGCCAAGAACACACTGTGAATTTATATAAAAATTGTAACATTTATTTACCCATCTGTTAAAAACAAAAGCAAACACTTCGACGTCGAGTTACACTTTTTTTATTTGTCCGACAAAAGTACATTTCAAGTTAATAAATTGTTCAACTCTATTGTGTTCATTTCTTCGTCTCATTCACACAAGCTTCGATTACTCCCTTCATCTGGGTTTTAGGAAAAAAACACAGAAATAAAATATTTTTACAAATGTGTTAAATTACCCTTCTCTTCCCGTTAAATCCAGAGTTAAAACGTCAACACAGCTATTGAAGCTCTGTGCGCAATAAGAGCTCAAATGTTGCAAATCTTGATGTGATCGCGCGGAGAAAGGGCAGAATACAATTTGGATAATAGAACAATTGAGAAAATTGGGGACTCACGTGTCAGCTAACAGCTCACTTGATTGTGATCTTGCAGTCTGTCTAGGCCTGTGATTTGTTCGTTCATTTCTAGAGACCAAGAAAGGAGTAAAGCTGGCTTGTTTCAGATCCACGATATGAGCTGTTATTACGCTGGTTTCTGAGTCTCAAGATACAGGGTTTCCTTCTTAGTCCTGGCGACTCCAGTCAAGTATAGTCTTGTATGCATACCACATTGTGAATATCTTGGATCTGTCAAATCTAACAATAGAGACTGCCAAGAGAAGATAACAAGTAGACTAGCAATCATCATCATCATCGAGTAACATGCTTGCTAGCGTAGGTGATCATGTCTCTCCACAACTTTCGATCTCGACAGTTATTTATCATTTCTATTGTTGACCTTCTGCCAAGCCATTCTCTTAAGCTGTCTGGTATCTTTTTTCTTTGCTTCCCTCTATCTTTTCGTCCCTCGATTTTTGCAGTTGTCACAATATATTCAAACTGTTCCCTTCTTATTGCATGGCCAACAAATGATTGTTTCCTCTTAATATTGGAAATTAGTGTCTTTTTAGTTTGGCTTTTTTCTGAACATGTTCACTACGCTTCTTAACTGGCCATTCTCAACATTCTTCTGTAAAACCACATTTCTACAGCTTCCAGTGACTTTCTTGTCAGTTACCCTATTGTCCATGATCCGCATCCATATGTTAATACTGTTTCTACATAACATTTAAGAACTCTTTTTTTCTTGTTTCTATTGTCAAAAATGGATCGCACAGTATCTTCCTCGTCTTTTTGGAAAGTTGCCATTCTACATCTCACCTCTGTTACACTATCCTAGATTAACATTGTTCCTAGATATTTCAATTAATTTACTTGTTTTAATATAGTTCAATTTGTCTTTAGTGTCTATTGCGTAGACATCTTTTTCTCTATTGCTACCATAACTTTCGTCTTTTTACCATTGAGGCTGAGTCCTTTATTTGTGCTGTCCTTCACCATAATGTCTTGTAAACATATTTACTAGCAATAGCAGCACGAAACTGGATGTCGATAAGAGCATAGGGCACAATGCCAACAAGGCAGTGAATGTAAAACTACCAAGGGCATGTATCTTCTAAACAGCAACATATGCTTGTGAATCATGGACAATTTCGTAAACTTGTAAAAAAACATTTTACAGAAAAAAATCACAGTTCTACGGTCATGTCAAACGACACGGCAAGCTGGAAAGAACAATAATGGAAAATATAGTTACAGGAAAACGAGACAGGGCAGACCAGGAACAATGTGGTTTAAAACATCAGAAGGACTTCGAGCATGACAACAGACGTAGTAGGAGATCTGGCTAGAGACAAAGCGTCTTTCAGACGGGCTGTGATGAGTGTAACGTTCTGTGGGAGATCTGGCTAGGAACAAAGATTCTTTCAGACGGGTTGTGATGAGTGTAACTTTCTGTGTGAGATCTGGCTAGAGACAAAGATTCTTTCAGACGGGCTGTGATGAGTGTAACGTTCTGTGGGAGATCTGGCTAGGAACAAAGATTCTTTCAGACGGGTTGTGATGAGTGTAACTTTCTGTGTGAGATCTGGCTAGGAACAAAGATCCTTTCAGACGGGTTGTGATGAGTGTAACTTTCTGTGTGAGATCTGGCTAGAGACAAAGATTCTTTCAGACGGGCTGTAGTGCGTGCAACGTTCTGTGTGAGATCTGGCTAGAGACAAAGATTCTTTCAGGCGGGTTGTGATGAGTGTAACGTTCTGTGTGAGATCTGGCTAGAGACAAAGATTCTTTCAGGCGGGTTGTAATGAGTGTAACGTTCTGTGGAAGATCTGGCTAGAGACAAAGATTCTTTCAGGCGGGTTGTGATGAGTGTAACGTTCTGTGTGAGATCTGGCTAGAGACAAAGATTCTTTCAGGCGGGTTGTGATGAGTGTAACGTTCTGTGTTAGATCTGGCTAGAGACAAAGATTCTTTCAGGCGGGTTGTGATGAGTGTAACGTTCTGTGAGAGATCTGGCTAGAGACAAAGATTCTTTCAGGCGGGTTGTGATGAGTGTAACGTTCTGTGTGAGATCTGGCTAGAGACAAAGATTCTTTCAGACGGGTTGTGATGAGTGTAACGTTCAGTGTGAGATCTTGTCTAGAGACAAAGATTCTTTCAGACGGGCTGTGGTGAGTGTAACGTTCTGTTTGAGATCTGGCTAGAGACAAAGATTCTTTCAGGCGTGTTGTGATGAGTGTAACGTTCTGTGGGAGACCTGGCGAGAAACAAAGATTCTTTCAGACGGCTTGTGATGAGTGTAACGTTCTGTGGGAGATCTGGCTAGGAACAAAGATTCTTTCAGACGGGCTGTGATGAGTGTAACGTTCTGTTTGAGATCTGGCTAGAGACAAAGATTCTTTCAGACGGGTTGTGATGAGTGTAACGTTCTGTGGGAGATCTGGCTAGGAACAAAGATTCTTTCAGACGGGCTGTAGTGCGTGCAACGTTCTGTGTGAGATCTGGCTAGAGACAAAGATTCTTTCAGGCGGGTTGTGATGAGTGTAACGTTCTGTGTGAGATCTGGCTAGAGACAAAGATTCTTTCAGGGGGGTTGTGATGAGTGTAACGTTCTGTGTGAGATCTGGCTAGAGACAAAGATTCTTTCAGGCGGGTTGTGATGAGTGTAACGTTCTGTGTGAGATCTGGCTAGAGACAAAGATTCTTTCAGACGGGTTGTGATGAGTGTAACGTTCTGTGTGAGATCTTGTCTAGAGACAAAGATTCTTTCAGACGGGTTGTGATGAGTGTAACGTTCTGTGTGAGATCTGGCTAGAGACAAAGATTCTTTCAGACGGGCTGTAGTGCGTGCAACGTTCTGTGTGAGATCTGCCTAGAGACAAAGATTCTTTCAGGCGGGTTGTGATGAGTGTAACGTTCTGTGTGAGATCTGGATAGAGACAAAGATTCTTTCAGGCGGGTTGTGATGAATGTAACGTTCTGTGTGAGATCTGGCTAGGAACAAAGATTCTTTCAGGCGTGTTGTGATGAGTGTAACGTTCTGTTGGAGACCTGGCTAGAAACAAAGATTCTTTCAGACGGGTTGTGATGAGTGTAACGTTCTGTAGGAGACCTGGCTAGAAACAAAGATTTTTTCAGACGGGTTGTGATGAGTGTAACGTTCTTTGGGAGATCTGGTAAGAACAAAGATTCTTTCAGACCGGTTGAGATGAGTGTGACGTTCTGTGGGAGATCTGGCTTGGAACAAAGATTCTTTTTCAGACGGGTTGTGATGAGTGTAGCGTTCTGTGGGAGATCTGGTAAGAACAAAGATTCTTTCAGACGGGTTGTGATGAGTGTAGCGTTCTGTGGGAGATCTGGCTAGGAACAAAGATTCTTTTTCAGACGGGTTGTGATGAGTGTAGCGTTCTGTGGGAGATCTGGTAAGAACAAAGATTCTTTCAGACGGGTTGTGATGAGTGTGACGTTCTGTGGGAGATCTGGTAAGAACAAAGATTCTTTCAGACGGGTTGTGATGAGTGTAGCGTTCTGTGGGAGATCTGGCTAGGAACAAAGATTCTTTTTCAGACGGGCTGTGATGAGTGTAGCGTTCTGTGGGAGATCTGGCTAGGAACAAAGATTCTTTCAGACGGGTTGTGATGAGTGTAGCGTTCTGTGGGAGATCTGGCTAGGAACAAAGATTCTTTCAGACGGGTTGTGATGAGTGTAACGTTCTGTGGGAGATCAGGCTAGGAACAAAGATTTTTTTCTGACGGGTTGTGATGAGTGTAACCTTCTGTGGGAGATCTGGCTAGATACAAAGATTCTTTCAGACGGGTTGTGATGAGTGTAACGTTCTGTGGGAGATCAGGCTAGGAACAAAGATTTTTTTCTGACGGGCTGTGATGAGTGTAACCTTCTGTGGAAGATCTGGCTAGAGACAAAGATTCTTTCAGACGGGTTGTGATGAGTGTAACATTATGTATAGCAAACATATCCCTATAATGATGCATATAACTTTCACACAACATGTTTTCCTGTTGTATTCCTCATTTGACCACATCATCATCATCATCATCATCATCATCATCATCATCATGTACCCTGCCGGTTGGCGTAGGCGATCATGTCCCTCCACAATCTTCTATCCACAGTGCATCGTATCAGTTCTGTTGTTGACTGTTTTCCATGCCATGACACCAAGCTATCCAGTATTTTCACTCTTTGTCGTCCGCGATCTCTCTTTCCTTTTATTTTGCCATTTGTAACCAAGTATTCCAACTTTCCTCTTCTCATGATGTGCCCGAAAAATGTTGATTGCTTCTTTCTGATGTTTTTTAAGAGCTCCCTTTTTGTGTTGGCCTCTTTGAGAACTTCCTCATTGGTCTTTTTAGCTGTCCAGGGAACTTTCAACATTCTTCTGAGAAATCCCATCTCTGTGGCCTCTAACCGTCTTTTCATTTGTTTGTCTACTGTCCATGATTCGCTTCCTTAGGTCAGAATTGGTTCTATATAGCACTGATGAACTCTCTTTCTCATTTTTATTGACATAGATTTGTTGCATAAGATATTTTTCATTTTCTTAAATGCTATTTTGGCCTGAGCTATTCAGCTTTTTTATTTCTGTGGTGTATCTCCCATCTGATGTTATTATTGTGCCCAAGTATTTGAAACGTTATTTGACCACAACATTGTTTAAAACACTTAATGCCTTCTTTTGCTTCTAATGTGTGTTTTTTTTCCACTTCACTTTTTTATATTTTCTTTAATTCTTAACTATTTTTTTCCGCTAACGTGTTTAATTCTAAATACTTTTGTTTTCCTAATTTATTAAATTCTTAATAGCTTTTTCTGTGCCTGATATGTGGACATCAATGAGTCCCTATAGAGTCGATGCTCGAGAGATAGTCCTTTACCCCAATCTGTCAGAAGTGTACGAATCGAACCCGAGATGAAGCTGTGGAGTGATTTTTTTCTTTTCCCAGTAACGTTAATCTAATTGTATATGAGAAGATGAGTGTCTAATCCTATAGGAGACGGACGTATTTTGAATGTACTTGCTATGTTCAAGTTGAGCTCCTAAAGGAATACTGTCTATTGCTCTTTTGAACCGAAGATGGAATATAGGACAGAAAAAAAGCTCTATATGAACAAAGATATGCTTTTAGTGTTGACAGACTTTGCACAGAACCCGCAGCGCATTTCTAAAGAAATCACTGTTCTCGGCGAGACTCTCATTCTCGGCAAGAGAGCTGCTGTCCATTGTCTTTGCCTCTTTTATCTTTGTTCTTAGTGTTTCTCTAACCTGGGTCTTTTTTTTTTCTTATTCCTGCCGTTTCCCACTTGAGGGCTTTCTTCTCTTATTTTCTTGTATGATCACATGGTCAACATATGTCACCATTCTTCTCTTGTCTATCAATAATATTGTTGGCAATGAAAAATGATTTTTTGAAACCAAATTCTATGTCGTAGCTGCCTTCGTGATATATGTGTTGCTGTAGTTGTTCCCTTTGTTGTTCTTGTTGTTTATTTAGCGGGCCATGACGAGTCTATAACTTGCCGGTATACGAATCAAATGGACTTAATTTCTTAATTTAAAATGGAAAGAGTAAGGGGTTTGTGTAGATCTTATTTCGCAGCTCACAAACACAGCAAGGCTACAATGGAGATGAAAAGAAACAGCACGTGAATAGAAGAAAATAGCTGCAAAGCACGTGGCAAGAAAGTCATATTGCAACAAATCTGATATTTCTAAGGGCCCGTATTTGTTGTAGAGCAACATGTGGTTGAGAGTCGCGGATTGACGACAGATTTACAAACAATCATAAATGATTGAATACTAGTGTTAAAGAAGAATAACTAAAATACAAAGAAACAAACAGAAGCATCCATTGTACAACAAGCAAATATACCAGAGATCTGGTTAATACAGAACATAAGAACAAAGAAAGAAAATTGTTTATATATAAGTCTCAGGAGAGTGTGAGGAATGTCAGTCAGTGGGTTATGGTAACAGAGGGACAAGACGTTGAGAGAGTACGCCTGGAAGATCAAGGAAAAAAGGGATTGTTAAAAATGTAACAGACAAATTGGTCATCTTCTTCCTCTTCTACTTTCCTTCCTCATTTGCCTTTCAGCGTCGAGTGGAGATATAGTTTCCGGTCTTTTGCTTATCTGTTGGCCTCTCCTGCTGCTATGTTTCCTAGTGTTTCCAATATTCCATCAATACATATTTTTCATGATTGACCTTTGAGTCTGGTGTTCTTTCAACGTTTATTGAAGGCTCGTTGTGTTGAGTTATGATCTGACTGTCTTATCACGTGACCAACATATTTTATCTGTTGTTTCTTTAATGTATTCAATGTCGAAAATTATTCCCAGCTTTTTTCTTAGCTCTTCATTTCAGATCTGATCTCTCAGGCTGTTTCCTGCCATTTGTCTAACACATTTCGTCTCGGTTGAGGTTATTTTTCTTATAGTTCTTGAGTCTAGAGTCCAGGTCTGTCATTGGTAGTACATATGTCCTTTAGCGTCTTGAAAGACGGCTGGTAGCAAGCAATCATGATAAGTCAGTAGTTTGGTAAAGCATTAGTGTCTCATACTGGGTGTTGCTTTACTGGACATCTTTTCTCGTGGCCGAATTTGTCAATCCTGGACAGACAGATCCATCCACAGAACGAGCAAGGTGTATTTGCAGTACCTGGCCCTATCTCTTTTCTCTTGCGCCTTTTGTCTTCTGAATTTGATATCAACACTGTCTCGAAAGATGCGGTGCCATTTTTTTATGTTTACTCTCCATGTGCTACGATATCCAGCCACATTTTCTCAGTTCCTTTCACTGATGGAAAATTCCCTGAAGGAAGCCTTGCAAACATCCTTATATCTCAGCACTGGTCTGCCCTTTGGTCTCTTTCCATCCTTAAGTTCTCCATACAATATTTGTTTGGGAATACGATTGTTTGCCATTCCTCTTACATTGCCCAGCTACCTTAGTCTACGAATCCTAAGTAGAGATTGTCTTCCTTCTGCTGTGTTCTAACGTGGATGGAACTGACATTTCAGCTTGTTTGCTATGCCTGGGCCAATAATATGGAGATAATGCTTTGCCCAGAAAGCACTACCCCTCTCTCGTCTCCTCTTTTAAGCGTTCCGAAGGAGGGACTAGGTCCTTATGTTTAGTAGTGCACAGTTGGGGTGAAACTGCGTTCTAGGGTATCGGTTGTGCCTCTACTGTTAGATCCATGTTTTATAGCAGTGGTGATAGTTGCCCGGTGACGTGGCAGTTTTCTTCCACCTTGGGTCTTTCTTACATCAAACGCTGAACATCCTATCAGCTCCCTCCTCATTACAAAAGCTGTTTGACTTCCTCAACTTCAACCAATAACCAGGGACATCAGACTGCCAGAATTCATAGGTCAGGTCATGTTTAATAATAACACTCGGCGGCGTAGTAATCGCTCGCACCCTTCGAGATCAAATGTGTAGTTTAGTTTAGTTTAGAGTTTAGAGTTTAGTTTAGTTTAGAGTTTAGAGTTTAGTTCTGTTCAGTTTAGTTTAGTTTTGTTCAACTCAGTTTAATTTAGTTTAGTTTAGAGTTTAGAGTTTAGTTCGGTTCACTTTAGTTTAGTTTAGTTTTGTTCAACTCTAGTTTAGTTTAGTTTAGTTTAGTTTAGTTTAGTTCAGTTTAGTTTAGTTCAGTTTAGTTTAGTTTAGTTTAATTCAGTTCAGTTCAGTTCAGTTCAATTTAGTTTAGTTTAGTTTAGTTTAGTTTAGTTTAGTTTAGTTTAGTTTAGTTTAGTTTAGTTCAGTTTAGTTTAGTTTAGTTTAGTTTAGTTTAGTTTAGTTTAATTCAGTTCAGTTCAGTTCAGTTCAATGTAGTTTAGTTTAGTTTAGTTTAGTTTAGTTTAGTTTAGTTTAGTTCAACTCAGTTTAGTTTAGTTTAGATTTCAGAGTTTAGAGTTCAGTTCAGTTTAGTTTAGTTTAGTTTAGTTTAGTTCAGTTCAATTCATTACAGTTGAGTTGAGTTTAGTTTAGTTTAGCTTAGTTTAGTTTAGTTTAGTTTAGTTTAGTTTAGTTTAGTTTAGTTTAGCCGACAGATCATCTTCATGATTGTTGACTGTACAGCGGACAACTCCATAGTGGTTGAATCTCCACCTCAGGGCCCTCCTCAGTACGCCCCCTACTATGCCCGCACACACTAACACTACTAACGAAAGCACAGAAGATGGATTCATTTCAGATTCACGAACTCCGTAGCCCCGGCGCAAACCCTGGCCTCCATAGTCACCTCTTAGGCCATGCATGGCTGATGACAGTGGTCAGGGCACCAGTAGCCACACACGCGTATATTACACCTGGGCTCAATGATATACTGGCCCTTCTGGTCGACTCAGCTGAAAAAATAGGTACCTGAATGAGTACAGTGAGTTTGGTATATAGTCATCATCATGTACCATACCGGTTGGCGTTGGTGATCATGTCCTTCCACAATCTTCTATCTACAGTGCATCGTATCAGTTCTGTTGTTGACTGTTTTCCATGCCATGACACCAAGCTATCCAGTATTTTCTCTCTTTGTCGTTCGCGATCTCTGTTTCCTTTTATTTTGCCAGTTATAACCAAGTATTCCAACTTTCCTCTTCTCATGATATGCCCGAAAAATGTTGATTGTTTCTTTCTGATGTTTTTTAAGAGCTCTATTTTTGTGTTGCCCTCTTTGAGAACTTCCTCATTGGTCTTTTTAGCTGTCCAGGGAACTTTCAACATTCTTCTAAGAAATCCCATCTCTGTGGTCTCTAATCGTCTTTTCATTTGTTTGTCTACTGTCCATGATTCGCTTCCATAGGTCAGAATTGGTTCTATATAGCACAGATGAACTATCTTTCTAATTTCTATTGACATAGATTTGTTGCATAAGATATATTTCATTTTCTGAAATGCTATTTTGGCCTGAGGTATTCTGCTTTTTATTTCTGTGGTGTATCTCCCATCTGATGTTATTATTGTGCCCAAGTATTTGAAACGTTGCACTTGCTTCAGGTTTGTCTGGTATATAATAAAGAACAATTAAAAGCACTCGTTACACCATCTGCAAAGACTGGTCTTTCTAGCATATAGCAAGTTTTAATTTGATAGGAGACACCCTTTTTATCTTTCACATTAACAAGTTAGGGGAAGAGGGGGGGGGGGATTTCTTAAAAGAAAGATTCGAGAATTATCAATTATCAAACGTTACTAGTTAAATCCAATATTTTAATAGGTCATTCCACACAGACAGCGTTCGTTGTCATCATCGTTAAGTGCCGTCTCAGCATCGAAGGTTGGCTACCATGGAGCGCCATCCCGCTCTGTCTCCCTGCTTTGATAGTGCAGGTTGTCATCGGTTGTCTTGTCCATCTTTTGATGTTACTCGCCCATGTTAGTCTTGGTCTGCCTTTGCCTCTTTGACCGTGCATTTTCTCTTTAAAGATTACTTTTAATAGACTGTTGTGTCTTTTAACATTCCCCCAAAATCCATTTGTCTTTTTTGAATTGTGTTTAGTAGATCTCTTTTTTCATTTTTAAGTGTTTTAAATCTTCATCATTTGTTTTCTTTTCTTTCCATCCAATTCTACCTATTCTTCTATAAATCCATATTTCAAAGGCTTCAATTTTCTGTTTTCTTGTCTAATGTCCACGTTTCTGCACGATACAGGAATGTTGAGAAGATATAACATTTTATTATCCTTAGTTTTAGCCCTGGTGTTATTTTCTTTTGATGTTAGTATATTTTTCATGACATTAAAATTACTTTGTTGCCATTCCTATTCTTTTGTTTATTTCAGTTGTACATTTTTTCATCACTGGTTATAATATGTACAAGCCAGTACATCAGCATTCTATATCCATCTACTTGACGTCTCACAGTACACGAGATAGGGCAGGGGGAGATAAACTCATACTATACATCCTAATGAACCAGACATCAGAGCTATTTAAAGCAACCTTAATTGAATGTCTCGGCGTTGAGAACTGCAAGTAAACAGGAGAGACCCTGTGTTAACTGTCGAAATAAAACATTTATAAGTTGTGAGAGTGAACTCAACATTGAGCTGAACTCATGAATCAACTAGCAAGGGACGTTATCAAACAAGGAAAGTAATAGTAACAATCTTCTCAGAGTTATGTCCCAAACTTGAATTTATTCTTTCTTTAACAACAAAGATACATTATCTACTTTACAGTGTTCCTGGGATTACCGAAGGGATTCTTCCAGTGCGGTCGCCACGAGGTGTTCAGGTCTGAATTTGTATTTCATTTCAACCAACAAAAAATATTTTATTTTACCCCACTGTATTTGATGCCACGTTCTCCTGGCTTGGACCATGACATGTTATCGGTCATCTAACAAGAGAAGGAAATACTTAAAAACCACAACACATTAGTGAAGGAAACAAATATTGTGAATGCACAAGAAAAAATGCTAACAATTGGTACATTGTTCTAATGTTGTGTTCATGTTATTTTCTAACTTCTCCATGCAGCCTCATTGAATGGGTACCAAAGATACTCTCTTGTAAGGAGATGATGGCCACTACATCTCACCGAGGTAAGCTTACTACTATGACGTAATGTCATTACCCAATTATAATTGCTATGGGGCTACCTTTATATTCAAACTCAGATTTATTTTCTCATCTCTCGCTCTATCTAATTTTAACTCCCCTCTTAATTATATCTCTGACACTAATGAATTCAGAGTCACAACCATTCACTTTCTCACAAAGTCTCTCCTAAACATCACATTTCAATCTCTCATTCAACAATTTCTTACTCTCTAATCCCTCAGTCGACAATCCCTCACTTTACAATCACTCACTGTCTAATCCCACGCTCCCCAATTCATCACTCTCTCGTTCCTCACTCTCCAATTCCTTTGTCTCCAATTCCTCTCTCTAGTTCCTCAATTTCTAGTTCCTCAATCTCCAGTTTCTAACTTTCTAATTCCTGACTCTCTAGTTCCTCACTCTCTAGTTCCTCAATTTCCAGTTTCTAACTTTCTAATTCCTCACTCTCTAGTTCCTCACTCTCTAGTTCCTCAATCTCCAGTTTCTAACTTTCTAATTCCTGGCTCTCTAATTCCTCACTCTCTAGTTCCTCAATTTCTAGTTCCTCAATCTCCAGTTTCTAACTTTCTAATTCCTGACTCTCTAGTTCCTCACTCTCTAGTTCCTCAATCTCTAGTTCATCAATCTCCAGTTTCTAACTTTCTAATTCCTCACTCTCTAGTTCCTCATTCTCCAATTCCTCACTCTCTAGCTCCTCACTCTCTAGTTCCTCACTCTCTAGTTCCTTACCATCCAATTCCTCATTCTAATTCATGAATCTCTAATTCCATCTCGGTCCCAGCAGGTCGGGCCAGGACGACCACTAGCGGAGGTCTCGATCAGCTGTTGCCGCTAATTCTGAAAGAAGCGGTCAGCTACGACTCGGTGATCACATGTTGCTATAATGTATGTTCTCAGTAATTTTACTGTTACTGTTTTGCAAGTTATTGTGTCACTCATTCTTCATAGACTTTAACTTTACTTTGGTATATCTGTGTATATTTCTTCTGAGTTCTTTAATTTTTGTTTTGTGTTCTTAATTGTTATGTAGAGCCAGTTTTAACATATGGATGTAAATCATGGACAATAGGACAACAGACAAGAAAATCTCTGGAGTCTGCAGAAATGTGGTTTAAAAGAAGAATGTTGAGAATACCATGGACAGCTAAGAAGAGTAATGAAAACGTTCTGAAAGAGGCCACAGCAAAAAAACGAAAGCTAATTTCCAATATTAGGAAGAAACAAACATCATTTTGTGGCCATGTAATGAGAAGAGAACAGCTGGAATATATTGAAACAACTGGGAAAATTGAGGGAAGAAGAGATAGAGGGAAACAAATAAAAAAGATACCAGACAACTTAAGAGAATGGCTTGGCAGAAGGTCAACAACAGAAATTATAAATAACTGTTAAGGTCAAAAGTTGTGGAGAGACATGATCACTTACGCCAGCAAGCCCGGTACTTGATGATGATGATGATACCTATATATAAATATTCTCCAAATATCATCACATTATTGAAGCTCATTCATATAAAGAAATCATATTTGTTCGTTCATTTACTTTGGATAAAGGTAAATTGGCCCCTTTTGTGTGCAACTCAAAGTGAAATATGTTGGTTATTTTCTTGCGATCATGAATAGGTTATCAGGAGCAGGTAGTGGGGGTGTAACATTCACTACTACAAGCTATGGTGACAGCTTTCACAGACAGCTCAACTTTAGTTGTATTATTTCATCTCTTATACCTCTTTTTATTTCTCTTTGATTGACCAGTTCCGATCATTCTAGATGTAGTCGAGTTTGTGCTCTCGTTCTCTGAAGAAGGCCGCACGTAGACCGAAACGTCAGTATTTTGTTGTGTCTCTATTTTGTAAAGCTGTCACCATACTTTATAGGAGTGTACGTTACACCCCACTTCGTGCTCTCGGTACCAGCTTTACCGCAGTTCTCACATTATTTGCCTGTTCCCCTTAAATATCACAACATTTCAAAGATCTTGGCAATTTGGAAAAAAGGGGTTAGTGGGTAATAATTCTCACAATAATACAAATAAATTAATATATATATATATATTTCTCTACTGAGAAAAAAGCTAGGAATAGCCCCCGCCATAGAATATATAAGGAAACAACAGATACAATGGTTTGGCCACGTGACAAGGCAGAAAGATGAAAACACAACACAACGAGCCTTCAACAAACGTTGTGAGAACACCAGACCCAAGGGTCGACCACGAAAAAAGATGGATTGATGGAATATTAGAAGCACTAGGAAACATAACAGCAGCAAGGGCGAACAGAAGAGTAAGACTGCAAATTATATCTCCCCTCGACGCTGAAAGGCAGATGAGTAAGGAAAGAAGAAGAGGAAGATATACTCTATTGGATGTTCAACTGCCTCAATAAAGTGTGTCTCCTTACAAATGTAATCCTCATGGAGTCTCTTATTATATTAGTTTCTTTTTTAGCGTCGGTATTCTTCATTATATCATCATCATCATCATCATCATCATCATCATCATCATCAAGAACTGGGCTTGCTGGCGTAGGTGATCATGTCTCTCCACAATTTTCGATCTCGACAGTTATTTATCATTTCTGTTGTTGACCTTCTGCCAAGCCATTCTCTTAAGTTGTCTGGTATCTTTTCTATTTGCTTCCCTCTATCTCTTCGTCCCTCAATTTTCCCAGTTGTTACTATATATTGCAGTTGTTCTCTTCTCATTACATGGCCACAAAATTATGATTGTTTCTCCCTAATATTGGAAATTAGCTCTCTTTTTGCTGTGGCCTCTTTCAGAACGTTTTCATTACTCTTCTTAGCTGTCCATGGTATTCTTAATATTCTTCTGTAAAACAATATTTCTACAGACTCCAGTGATTTTCTTATTTGTTGTCCTATTGTCCATGATTCACATCCATATGTTAAGACTGACTGTACAATACATTTAAGAACTATTTTTCTTGTTTCTATTGTCAAAAATGGATTGCATAGTATCTTCCTCAATTTTTGGAAAGCTCATCGTACAGCGACAGATATTCGTGGAAACGTTGTTCTATTTTTAAACAATAAAAAAAAATTTATGTAAACAAATATATATATAGTTACTCTTGAGTAGGAAGCAAATGTGAATCTATACTGGGGGAGTTCCTCTTCTTGTGTTCATCTATAATCCGGGGGGGGGGGGGGGGGGAGGGTGAGATGTTGGTAATACAACTGAAGTCTTCATTAAACTTCTATCTTAACTCACTCTCTGAGACCCTGAAAAATCGAGGTCTGTCTATTCTTTGATGTTATCTTCCCACCTCTTTCTCTGCCTACCTCTCCTTTCGCAGCTCTTTCAGAATTTCAGAATGATCTTTGCTAGGTCAGACCATTGATACGTGGCCAAACATTTTTATTTTTCAATTATCAACAAGAAACAAAAGATCAAGTGTTCCATGTTGCAATTTCCTCATATTCCAAGTTCGACTTGTTGCAGGAGCTACTGACTTAAGTGCTCTGTGCACACCCTGAGCTGTGCGTTTCATCCGTTTTATTCATGTTTCGATATTCCAATTGTTTACGATGAATGACGATATCGTATGGCAGGGAACAGTTGGCTGTGTTCACTTTATGTGCGGTTTGGCCTTATGTCTTTTGGCGTGTGCTGAGACAGCTATGATGGGGACTACAGCTACCTTTGTTTGTTTGGAAGATGAGATAGTAATTTTGATGATTCCACTAGCACGGGCGGTTGAGCAATTATGGATTTTAATTCGTTTGTTGTAATACCGGGGCCTTCCATAACCAAAGAGAAAAGATCATCGGGTATTCCGATGGTTTGTTATCTCGTTTTGCAATATTTTCTAATTGTGATACGATCAAAGTAAGAAATGCTCAAAATCTAACGACATTTCATCTCCACAGCATATATATTTTTCTGTAGCTCTGCTACATGGGTCCATGTTTCCCAACCATATAGGAACATTGGTACATCAGCCTGATTTTAGAGTGGCAAGTAATGTTCTCAACACCTGGAATAGACCTTCTTACACATATCGCTATAACAACATTCTCTACCGTCTGCCAGTCTCTAGCATTTCTTCGTCAGCGCCCATATCTGCTGGCTCGTCGACCTGTGGATGGCCGCATCAGTAGCTATAGGCGATTCTCCGATTGCTCTCAAGGGACGCAACCCACGCACTCTATGTCGACCATTTCTACAACTTGTGCACAGGTGCTCTTGTCAACACAACATTCTCATGTCTGAAACGATCTAATTGTGGATGTGTTCTATTGTTTATGAGTTCTGTTGTGTATGTAATCTATTGTGTATGTGTTCTATTGTGTTTGTGTTCTATTGTGTACGTGCTCTGTTGTGTATGTGTTCTATTGTGTATGTGTTCTGTTGTGTATGTGTTCTGTTGTGTTTGTCCTCTATTGTGCATGTGTTCTATTGTGTATGTGTTCTGTTGTGTATGTGTTCTATTGTGTATGTGTTATGTTGTGTTTGTCCTCTATTCTGTATGTGCTCTATTGTGTATGTGCTCTATTGTGTATGTGCTCTATTGTGTATGTACTCTATTGTGTATGAGCTCTATTGTGTTAAGCTCTATTGTGTATGTACTCTATTGTGTATGAGCTCTATTGTGTTAAGCTCTATTGTGTATGTACTCTATTGTGTATAAGCTCTATTGTGTTAAGCTCTATTGTGTATGTCCTCTATTGTGTATGTACTCTATTGTGTATGTCCTCTATTGTGTATGTCCTCTATTGTGTATGTGCTCTATTGTGTATAAGCTCTATTGTGTATGTGTACTATTGTGTATGTGTACTATTGTGTATGTCCTCTATTGTGTATGTGTACTATTGTGTATGTCCTCTATTGTGTATGTGTACTATTGTGTATGTCCTCTATTGTGTATGTCCTCTATTGTGTATGTGTACTATTGTGTATGTCCTCTATTGTGTATGTGTTCTATTGTGTATGTGTACTATTGTGTATGTCCTCTATTGTGTATGTGTTCTATTGTGTATGTGTACTATTGTGTATGTCCTCTATTGTGTATGTGCTCTATTGTGTATAAGCTCTATTGTGTATGTGCACTATTGTGTATGTGTACTATTGTGTATGTCCTCTATTGTGTATGTGTACTATTGTGTATGTCCTCTATTGTGTATGTGCTCTATTGTGTTAAGCACTATTGTGTATGCCCTCTATTGTGTATGTGCTCTATTGTGTATAAGCTCTATTGTGTATGTGTACTATTGTGTATGTGTTCTATTGTGTATGTCCTCTATTGTGTATGTGTACTATTGTGTATGTCCTCTATTGTGTATGTGCTCTATTGTGTATAAGCTCTATTGTGTATGTGTACTATTGTGTATGTGTACTATTGTGTATGTCCTCTATTGTGTATGTGTACTATTGTGTATGTCCTCTATTGTGTATGTGTACTATTGTGTATGTCCTCTATTGTGTATGTCCTCTATTGTGTATGTGTACTATTGTGTATGTCCTCTATTGTGTATGTGTTCTATTGTGTATGTGTACTATTGTGTATGTCCTCTATTGTGTATGTGTTCTATTGTGTATGTGTACTATTGTGTATGTCCTCTATTGTGTATGTGCTCTATTGTGTATAAGCTCTATTGTGTATGTGTACTATTGTGTATGTGTACTATTGTGTATGTCCTCTATTGTGTATGTGTACTATTGTGTATGTCCTCTATTGTGTATGTGCTCTATTGTGTTAAGCTCTATTGTGTATGCCCTCTATTGTGTATGTGCTCTATTGTGTATGTGTACTATTGTGTATGTCCTCTATTGTGTATGTCCACTATTGTGTATGTGTTCTATTGTGTATGTGTACTATTGTGTATGTCCTCTATTGTGTATGTGTACTATTGTGTATGTGTTCTATTGTGTATGTCCTCTATTGTGTATGTGTACTATTGTGTATGTCCTCTATTGTGTATGTGCTCTATTGTGTATGTGTTCTATTGCGTATGTGTTCTATTGTGTATGTGCTCTATTGTGTATGTCCTCTATTGTGTATGTGCTCTATTGTGTTTGTCCTCTATTGTGTATGTGCTCTTTTGTGAATGTGTTCTATTGTGTATGTCCTCTATTGTGTATGAGTTCTTTTGTGTATGTGTTCTATTGTGTATGTATTCTATTGTGTATGTGTTCTATTGTGTATGTCCTCTATTGTGTATGAATTCTATTGTTTATGTTCTAATGAGTATTTGTTTTCTGTTAATCTAATTAGTATCTTGTTTTCTTTTAATCTAATGAGTTTCTTCTATTCTGTTAATCTAATGAGTGTCTTGTTTTCTTTTAATCTAAACAGTGTCTTGTTTTCTTATAATCTAATAAGTGTCTTGATTTCTGTTGATCTAATGAGTGTCTAGTTTTCTGTTAATCTAATGAATGTCTTGTTTTCTGTTAATTTAATGAATGTCTAATTTTCTGTTAATCTAATGAGTGTCTTGTTTTCTTTTAATCTAAAGAGTGTCTTTTTTTCTTTTAATCTAAAGAGTGTCTTCTTTTCTGTTAATCTAATGAGTGTCTTGTTGTTTTTTAATCTAAAGAGTGTTCTGTTTTCTTTTGATCTAATGAGTGTCTTGTTTTCTTTTAATCTAAATTGTGTCTTATTTTCTGTTGATCTAATGAGTGTCTAGTTTTCTGTTAATCTAATGAGTGTCTTGTTTTCTTTAATCTAAAGAGTGTCTTGTTTTCTGTTAATTTAATGAGTGTCTAATTTTCAATCAATCTAATAAGTGTCTTGTTTTCTCTTAATCTAAAGAGTGTCTTTTTTTCTTTTAATCTAAAGAGTGTCTTCTTTTCTGTTAATCTAATGAGTATCTTATTTTCTTTTAATCTATTGAGTGTCTTGTTTTCTGTTAATCTAATTTGTATCTTGTTTTCTTGATCTAAAGAGTGTCTTGTATTCTGTTAGTCTAATGAGTATCTTGTTCCCTGTTAATGTAATTAGTGTCTTGTTCGCTGTTAATCTAATAAATATCTTGTTTTCTGTTAATTTAATGAGTATCTTTTTTCCTGTTAATCTAATTAGTGTCTTGCTTTCTTTTAATCTAAAGAATGTCTTGTTTTCTTTTAATCTAAAGAGTGTCTTCTTTTCTGTTAATCTAACGAGCATCTTGTTTTCTGTTAATCTAATGAGTGTTTTGTTTTTTATTCTAAAGAGTGTCTTGTTTTCTAATGATCGAAAGAGTGTCCTGTTTTCTGTCAATCTAATGAGTGTCTTGTTTTTGTTGATCTAAAGAGTGTCTTGTTTCTGGTAATCTAATGAGTGTCTTGTTTTCTGTTAATGTAATGGAGTCTTGTTCCCTTTTAATCTAATGAGTATCTTGTTTTTTGTTAATCTAATGAGTGTCCTGTTTTTTTTTTCAATCTAATGAGTGTCTTGTTTTCTGTTGATCTAATGACTGTCTAGTTTTTTTGTTAATCTAACCAGTGTCTTGTTTTCTTTTAATCTAATGAGTGTCTTTTTTCTTTAATCTAATGAGTGTCTTGTTTTCTTTTAATCTAAATTGTGTCTTATTTTCTGTTGATCTAATGAGTGTCTAGTTTTCTGTTAATCTAATGAGTGTCTTGTTTTCTTTTAATCTAAAGAGTGTCTTGTTTTCTGTCAATCTAATGA
This sequence comes from Megaustenia siamemsis, assembly GCA_032433765.1. NCBI lineage: Eukaryota > Metazoa > Mollusca > Gastropoda > Stylommatophora > Ariophantidae > Megaustenia > Megaustenia siamemsis. Next base: position 29,148,532 of record JAVIAB010000025.1, on the reverse strand, counting down.
GTGTCTTGATTTTATTTATCTAAAGAGTGCATTGTTTTCTTGTAATCTAAAGAGTGTCATGTTTTCTTTTAATCTAATGAGTTTCTTCTTTTCTGTTAATCCAATGAGTGTCTTATATTCTGGTAATCTAATGAGTGTCTTGTTTTCTTTTAATCTAAAGAGTGTCTTGTTTTCTGTTGATCTAATGAGTATCTTGATCCCTGTTAATGTAATTAGTGTCCTGTTCGCTGTTAATCTAATAAATATCTTGTTTTCTGTTAATCTAATGAGTATCTTGTGTTCTGATAATCTAATGAGTGTCTAGTTTTCTGTTAATCTAATTAGTGTCTTGTTTTCTTTTAATCTAATGAGTGTCTTGTTTTCTTTTAATCTTAAGAGTGTCTTCTTTTCTGTTAATCTAACGAGCATCTTGTTTTCTGTCAGTCTAATGAGTATCTTGATTTTGTTGATCTAAAGAGTGTCTTGTTTCTGGTAATCTAGAAAGTGTCTTGTTTTCTGTTAATGTAATGAGTGTCTTCTTCTTTGTTAATGTACTGAGTATCCTGTTTTTTTGTTAATCTAATGAGTGTCCTGTTTTTTCTCAATCTAATGAGTGTCTTGTTTTTGTTGATCTAATAAGTATCTTCTTTTCTGTTAATCTAATGAGTATTTTGTTTTCTGTTAATCTAATGAGTATCTTGTTTTCTCTTAATCTAACGAGTTTCTTGTTTTCTGTTAATCTTATGTATCTTGTTTTCTTTTAATCTAAAGAGTGTCAACAATTTCATTTGTCTTGTCTTAGTTGTATTTGGTAGTTCTTTTGCTTATTTTCAGTTGTTTTAAAACTTCATCGTTTCTTTTCTTTTCTTTCCATCCAATTCTACCTATTCTTCTATAAATCCACATTTCAAAGGCTTCAATTTTCTGTTCTGTTTTATTGTGTAATGTCCATGTTTCTGCACCATAGAGGAATACTGAGAAGATGTAACATTTTGCCATTCTTAGATTCAGCCCTGCTGATATTTGTTTTGTTGTTAGTATATTTTTCATGGCATTAAAATTACTTTTTGCCATACCTATTCTTTTGTTTATTTCAGTTTTACATTTTCCATCACTGGTTATAGTATGTCCCAGGTAGTTGTAGCTCTGGACTGTCTCCAGATGTATTCTCTCAACTGTGATATTTAATTGTAGGTCTTGAGAATTTTCTTTGTTTATAATCATAGTTTTAATCTTTTGATATTCATTTCTAGTCCATATTTTTTGCTTGTTATGTTAATCACATTTAGCAATTGTTGTAGGTCTTTAAGATTTTCTGCTAGTAGAGCAGTATCATCAGTATATCTTAGTTTATTGATTATCTTTCCATTAATGTTTAGGTCTGGTATCTCTGTGATGTTTTTAAAGATTTGCTCAGTGTATAGATTGAACAAGCTTGGTGATAGGATGCGTCCTTGTCTTACTCCTCTTTTTATGTCCATGGGTGTAGAGTTCTCCTTGTTATATCTTATTATTGCTGTTTGCTCCCAGTACAAATTACATATTAGTTTTATGTCTGTGTCGTCTAGATTGATATCCTTTAGGCAGTCTATAAGTTGATTATGGTGTGTTCTATCGAAAGCTTTGATGTAGTCTATGAAGCAGTCATATATTGGTGTGTTTACTTCTATGTACTTTTCAGTCAATGTTTCAAATAATGAGTGTCTTGTTTTTGTTGATCTAAAGAGTGTCGTGTTTTCTGTAAATCTTGTGTATCTTGTTTTCTGTTGATCTAATGAGTGTTTTGTTTTCTTTTAATGTAATGAGTGTCTTGTTCCCTGTTAATCTAATGAGTATCTTGTTTCCTGTTAATCTAATGAGTGTCTTGTTTTCTGTTAATCTAATGAGTATCTTGTTTTCTGTTGATCTAATGAGTGTCTTGTTTTCTGTTAATCTTGTGTATCTTGTTTTCTCTTAATCTAATGAGTATCTTGTTTACTGTTAATCTAATGAGTACCTTGTTTACTCTTAATCTAAAAAGTGTCTTGTTTTCTGTGATTCAAATGACGTTTCTTTAGTCTTGTATATACAAGCGGTACCTAAAAATACATAAATTCCAATTTTACCGAAATAGTTGCTGGTTGTCTATTTCCATTTTACCGAAATAGTTGCTGGTTGCCTATTTCCATTTTACAGAAATAGTTGCTGGTTGTCTATTTCCATTTTACAGAAATAGTTGCTGGTTGTCTATTTCCATTTTACAGAAATAGTTTCTGGTTGTCTATTTCCATTTTACAGAAATAGTTGCTGGTTGTCTATTCCCATTTTACAGAAATAGTTTCTGGTTGTCTATTCCCATTTTACAGAAATAGTTGCTGGTTGTGTGGGCACATTGCATAATTCTGGCACTTATTCGCTATATCGAGTGGAGGTTTGAGTTTCGGGAATGGTGGGGGAAGGGGGTGGGGTCTTATACTGTATGGCGAGAAGGTGGGATCTGTTAATATGTAGCGAACAGGAAGCGTGTGATCTGATTTCATATGGCTATCTGATCTGTTAACATATGGCTAACTGATCTGATAATATGTGGCTATCTGATCTGATAATATGCTAGTCAACCTCTCAGTTCTCACAAACGTGTTACCAATATAAAATGTTCAAGAGCGTCCCATTTTATAACTTGATGATTACATTTTGAAAGTCCGTTGACGACTTCCAAGTTGGCCGGAGACACATTCTTCTTGCGAATATTTCTCTCAGTTTCCAGTTTATTTTGCGTGAAATTGACGTCACGTGATCACGTGACATCATCTTCATCAAGTACCATGCATGCTGGCGTAGATGATTATGTCTCTCCACATCTTTCGATCTCGACAACTATTTATCATTTTTGCTGTTGACCTTCTGCCAAGCCATTCTTAAGCTGTCTGGTATTTTTCCTTTTTGCTTCCCTCTATCTCATCATCCAGCAATTTTTCCAGTTGTTACAATATATTCCAGTTGTTGTCTTCTCATTACATGGCCAAAAAATGATGATTGTTTCTTCCTAATATTGAAGATTAGCTCTCTTTTTGCTTTGGTCTCTTTCAGAACGTTTTCATTACTCTTCCTAGCTGTCCATGGCATTCTTAACATTCTTATGTCAAACCACATTTTTTACAGCCTCCGGTGATTTTCTTATCTGTTGTCCTAAAGTCCATGATTCACATCCATATTTTAAGACTGGCTCTTGACTACAGAGTCAACCGTAAACAAACCGACGGAAGGAAACAGAAAACAACCGTCGTTACTTTTGTGTACAATCATAAACATGATCACGTGACACCGACAGACTAATAATGTCGGCCTCTCTCCTAAAAACATAATCTTCGATGTGAACACCATTAATGCCTTCCTGACACCACACCTTGTAAACAAGCCAGTCAATTGGAGCAGAAAACAGCTGCCAGTGAGCGAATACCTGGCCATTCTGGTGTCCACACATACCGCGTGTTAATTAATTGCTCCACTCACGTTGTATGTGTGGAGCCACGCGATATGTGTTATACCTCCGGCTGCTCCAAGTCAGTTATCAGTCAAGCGTGGCACGTAAGAAATTATCTCTGTTTGTGTTCTTAAGATTGAATTTGTTCAACTGATTGGCTTGCTTTGTGTTCAAGTGCGCGTGAGTGTATGCACGTACGTGGATACGCGCGAGTGATTGCGCGCGCTTGTGTACGTGCTGCTTATTTCATTGTTTGCAGAAATGAGATCTATTACATCTGTGCCAGAAATATATTTTAATTTGTTTTTAATTTCATTCATAAAACAGTACTCAGTCACACTCAGAAACAAGCAAAATTAAACGGCTTTGGTAGTTGCCGGTAAACAGGGCCCTGGAACATGCATTAAGAACTTTAAAATAGTAACAATTACGTTATTACAGAGGAAAAGGAAGACTCCAACGAAAGATAAATTAGTGAAAACGTTGTCACATAAGTTATAATCTGTACGAAACGTTGTCACATAAGTTATAATATGTACGAAACGTTGTCACATAAGTTATAATATGTACGAAACGTTGTCACATAAGTTATAATAAGTACGAAACGTTGTCACATAAGTTATAATATGTACGAAACGTTGTCACATAAGTTATAATATGTACGAAACGTTGTCACATAAGTTATAATATGTACGATGCGTTGTCACACAAGTTATAATATGTACGAAACGTTGTGACATAAGTTATAATATGTACGAAACGTTGTGACATAAGTTATAATATGTACGAAACGTTGTGACATAAGTTATAATATGTACGAAACGTTGTGACGTAAGTTATAATATGTACGAAACGTTGTCACATAAGTTATAATATGTACGAAACATCACATAAGTTATAACATGTACAAAACAAACCACAGAGCTATGTTAAGAGCATTCGATTTGTCCTCGACTATGAAAAGATAAGCAGATGATGGGGAAGACATGGAATGATCTTAAAAGAATGGCAAGAAACAGAACGACTTGGAAAGTGTTTATTGAGGACCTATGCTCCATAGGGAATTGAAAGGTAGAAGAAGAAGAATGAAAAGACATATAGGTATATAGATAAACAGACAGACAGAGAGACCATCTGATCCGTGGTTTCTTGGTGTCGTTGCCCTGGTCTCACGGTAGTTAGATCCATTGGCTAGCTCTTTCAAACATCAGCGAAAAAACAGAAGGTCTTGTGTGCATACGCGCACGTTAAAAACAACACTTGGCAGCTCAAAAGTAAAAAAAGAGAGAGAGAGGTCAGAAATGGTGGCTGCCCGGTCAAGAAACGTTCAGCAAATCTATCGATGCTAAAGACGGATATGTCGGGTATAAAGGCGCATGCATCGCGGCTTTGGCGTTACTTAGCGACACAGCGCATCCACTTAACGAGTGAAGAACGAAGAAGAAGAGGATATCTTTTCACAACTTAATGAATCAGGTACCCATTTTTTGGTGTATAATGTTATCTCTATCAACTGGAATGAATTCATGTTTATTCTGTTTTAGCCATCGAGACTCGAACCTTTTACCTGACACAATTGAAGCCACCGCTCTACCCCGCGAGATTTATGTGAACAAAATGGGGGGAGGGGGGAGGTAGCCTAGTTGGGAAAAACCACCCTACTGAGTTACCCACGTTAGGGAACCCATGTTCGACTCCCGCTGGAAGCATTAACAACTGTACTCGTGGTTGGAAAAAATACCCCTGCGGTCGACCCAGCCGCTGGCAGAAATGGGTACCAGGGTAGTACTCTGAGAAAGTGAGAAATGTCGCCTCGCATCGTGAGCTTCATTGCTGAAGTGACACTATCCAGAAGTCTCTAAACACTTCCAAATAGGCGGCCGAGCACATATTTGTGAACACTCGCGTGCTAACATGCTGATTCTTTACATTTACCTCTCTTATTTCTCGTCTCGTACTTTACCCAACTTTACGTCTCTTATTTCTCGTCTCGTACTTTACCCAACTTTACGTCTCTTATTTCTCGTCTCGTACTTTACCCAACTTTACCTCTCTTATTTCTCGTCTCGTACTTTACCCAACTTTACCTCTCTTATTTCTCGTCTCGTACTTTACCCAACTTTACCTCTCTTATTTCTCGTCTCGTACTTTACCCAACTTTACCTCTCTTATTTCTCGTCTCGTACTTTACCCAACTTTACGTCTCTTATTTCTCGTCTCGTACTTTACCCAACTTTACGTCTCTTATTTCTCGTCTCGTACTTTACCCAACTTTACGTCTCTTATTTCTCGTCTCGTACTTTACCCAACTTTACGTCTCTTATTTCTCGTCTCCTACTTTACCCAACTTTACGTCTCTTATTTCTCGTCTCGTACTTTACCCAACTTTACGTCTCTTATTTCTCGTCTCGTACTTTACCCAACTTTACGTCTCTTATTTCTCGTCTCGTACTTTACCCAACTTTACGTCTCTTATTTCTCGTCTCGTACTTTACCCAACTTTACGTCTCTTATTTCTCGTCTCGTACTTTACCCAACTTTACGTCTCTTATTTCTCGTCTCGTACTTTACCCAACTTTACGTCTCTTATTTCTCGTCTCGTACTTTACCCAACTTTACGTCTCTTATTTCTCGTCTCGTACTTTACGTCTCTTATTTCTCGTCTCGTACTTTACCTAACTTTACGTCTCTTATTTCTCGTCTCGTACTTTACCCAACTTTACGTCTCTTATTTCTCGTCTCGTACTTTACCCAACTTTACGTCTCTTATTTCTCGCCTCCTACTTTACCATTACCTTTACGTAGCCAGTGCTCTACCCTGTGAGATCAATGCCCTGGGATATAATGGGAGCCGCGGAAGCTCAGTGGTTATGAACTGGACTATGAAGGACAAAAGGGCGGGTTCGATGCTGATGGACGGCTCCAGATCACCCAGCCTTGAGTTCCGGATTTTTCTTGGAAGGAAAAGAGGCACGGACGCAATACTGACTACATGACATAGAATTAATGGATAGCTATAACAACAAATATATGGGCACCATCAACGTAGTCTCTATGTACTACCTGGCGTAACGACACACTTATTTGTATTTATTTAAAAAATAATATTATTTAACATACTCTCTCTCTCTCTCTCTCTCTCTCTCTCTCTCTCTCAGCTCATGTTGAGCTTAGGTCTTCAACTAACACTTTCCAAGTCGTTCTGTTTCTTGCTATTCTATTAAGTTCATTCCATGTCTTCCCCATCATCTTCATCTCTGCTTCCATCTGTCTTCTCCAATAATATTTTGGTCTTCCTCTATATCTTTTTACTTGGGGATTCCAAGAAAGGGCCTGTTGTGTAATACTCTCAGTAGACTTCCGCAGTGTGTGTTATTCAGAGTCATCGTCTTTGCTGTATCTCTTTATCCACATGTATTTGACTGGTGCATTTCCATAATTCTATGTTATTGATTTCGTCCTGCCATTTCCATCCTTTTATTCTGCGCAAACAGAAAATAGATTAATGAAGGTCTGTATCTTCATGATGATTATTTACCATTAGAAAGCATAAACTACAAGGCTAAAGGCATTTCTACTTCCCTTCTTCATTTGTCTTTCAGCGTTGGGGGGAGATATAATTTGCAGTCTTTTGCTCTTCGTTTTTGCTTCTGTTGCTGTTATGTTTCCTAATGTTTCTAATAATCTGTCAATCTATCTTTCTAGTGGTCTGGACTTCGGTCTGGTGTTCGCGCAACGTTTATTGGCGGCTCGTCGTGTTGTGTTTTGATCTTTCTTCCTTATCACGTGGCTAAAGCACGGAGCTAGAGACTGTTGACACAGATCCCGTCAAAGTTGTGTTTGCATACATCGTCTGGATACAACTAAATCCCGAGTGTAGAACGGACATGGTGAAGACAAATATGCCAAACCACCGTGAAAGAGATTGGAGCCTCATTACGTAACATTCCAAAGAAAGCCATGGACAGAAAATTGAAGCCTTTGAAATGTGGATTTATAGAAGAATGGGTAGAATTGGATGGATAGAAAATAAAATAAACGATGAAGTTTTAAAACAACTAAAACTGAAAATATAACTACTAAACACAGAACAAGACAAATGAAATTTTATTGGAAGGGAAAATACAAGGTAAAAGAGGCAGGGGCAGACCAAGACTAGCATGGAAGAGTAACATCAAAATATGGACAAGTCAACCTATGACAATCTGCACCATCAATGCAAGAGACAGAGTGGAATGGCGCTCCGTGATAGCCAACCTTCGATTCGGAGACGGCACTCAATGATGATGATGAGAACGGACAATACCTCAGACAAGAGAAACGGCAGAGGTCAGTGTTAACTTCTCTTTAACAGACCGGAGCGACTGTTGCCAGCTCATTTGATTTCACGCCAATCGTTTAATGAGGTGTCACGCCCTGGTAACCATGGCGGAGGGCAGCGTCCGAGCAACAAACGAGCGGAACATGCTACTGGTTACTGCCTCCCCGAGGACAGATTTCCATGGCGCTCAAGTGGCACTAATTTAAGATAAAGAGTGCGGCTGTTTACTGACAGGACCTCCTCAGGGGTCAAGGCATACAAATGAGAATCTGCTATAAAGCTGATGATAACGAAGAAATTTGGGGGAAAAAAAATGGAAAAAAAAAAGAATCCGTAAAGAAACCATATAATTTCCCGCCCCCATTTTCTCCAGAATCGCCTCAGACTGAAACCACTGGCCACCTCTCTATATAGAAATGGTTGCTGCCAAATTTGACTGTGGCGCCATTTTATGTTTTTTTTTTTTCAAGTTAAGAAAACCAACTGGACAATAATTGAATTTATGCCTTTCGCCAAAATTAACAATCCTGTTTTATTGACTGTCCTGCATTACTGACAATCCTGTCTTATTAACACTCCTGTCTTATTAACACTCCTGCATTACTGACAATCCTGTCTTATTGACAATCCTGTCTTAGTAACACTCCTGCATTACTGACAATCCTGTCTTATTAACAATCCTGCATTACTGACAATCCTGTCTTACTGACAATTCTGCATTGCTGCATTACTGACAATCCTGTCTTATTAACAATCCTGCATTACTGACAATCCTGTCTTATTAACAATCCTGCATTACTGACAATCCTGTCGTATTAACAATCCTGCATTACTGACAATCCTGCATTACTGACAATCCTGTCTTATTAACAATCCTGCATTACTGACAATCCTGTCGTATTAACAATCCTGCATTACTGACAATCCTGTCTTATTGACAATTCTGCATTACTGACAATCCTGTCTTATTGACAATCCTCCATTAATTATAGTCCTGTCTTATTGACAATCCTGTCTTATTAACAATTCTGCATTACTGACAATCCTGCATTACTGACAATCCTGTCTTATTAACAATCCTGCATTACTGACAATCCTGCATTACTGACAATCCTGTCTTATTGACAATCCTCCATTAATTATAGTCCTGTCTTATTGAAAATCCTGTCTTATTGACAATTCTGCATTACTGACAATCCTGTCTTATTGACAATCCTCCATTAATTATAGTCCTGTCTTATTGACAATCCTGTCTTATTGACAATCCTGCACTACTGACAGTCCTGTCTTGTTAACAATCCTGCATTACCGACAGTCCTGTCTTATTGACAATCCTGTCTTATTAACAATCCTGCATTACTGACAATCCTGTCTTATTGACAATCCTGTCTTATTGACAATCCTGTCTTATTAACAATCCTGCATTACTGACAGTCCTGTCTTATTAACAATCTTGTCTTATTAACACTCCTGCATTACTGACAGTCCTGTCTTATTGACAATCCTGTCTTATTAACTATCCTGCATTACTGACAATCCTGTCTTATTGACAATGCTGCATTACTGACAGTCCTGTCTTATTGACAATCCTGTCTTATTAACAATTCTGCATTACAGACAATCCTGTCTTATTGACAATCCTGTCTTATTAACACTCCTGCATTACTGACAGTCCTGTCTTGTTAACAATCCTGCATTACCGACAGTCCTGTCTTATTGACAATCCTGTCTTATTAACAATTCTGCATTACAGACAATCCTGTCTTATTGACAATCCTGTCTTATTAACACTCCTGCATTACTGACAATTCTGTCTTATTGACAATCCTGTCTTATTAACAATCCTGCATTACGAACAATCCTGTCTTATTGACAATCCTATCCTATTACAATCATGTCCTTTACAATTCTGTCCATTACAATCATGTCCTATTACAATTTGTCCATTACAATTATGTCATATTACAATTCTGTCCATTACAATCATGTCCCATTACAATTCTGTCCATTACAATCATGTCCTAATACAATTTGTCCATTACAATCATATCCTATTACAATTCTGTCAATTACAATCATATCCTATTACAATTCTGTCCATTACAATCATGTCCTATTACAATTCTGTAAATTACAATCATGTCCTATTACAATTCTGTCCATTACAATCATGTCCTATTACAATCATGTCCTATTACAATCATGTCCTATTACAATTCTGTCCTATTAAAAACTTGTCCTTGTACAATTCTGTCATATTACAATCCTATCCTATTACAATCCTATCCCATTACAATCATGTCCTTTTACAATTATGTCCTATTACAATCATGTCCTATTGCAATCCTATCCTATTACAATCCTATCCTATTACAATCCTATCCTATTACAATCCTACCCTATTACAATAATGTCCTATTAAAATCCTATCCTATTACAATCCTATCCTATTACAATAATGTCCTATTACAATAATGTCCTATTACAATCATGTCCTTTTTTAATCATGCCCTATTACAATCATGTCCTATTACAATTATATCCATTACAATCATGTCCTACAACAATCCTATCCTATTACATTCATGTCCTGTTACAACTTTTTCCTATTACAATCATGTCTTATTACAATTCTGTCCTATTACAATCATGTCTTATTACAATTATGTCCTATTACAATAATATCTTATTAAAATTCAGTCCTCTTACAATTCTGTCCTATTACAATCATGTCCTATTACAATTATGCCCTATTACAATCATGTCCTAGTACAATTCTGTCCTAGTACAATTCTGTCCTATTACAATCATGTCCTATTACAATAATGTCCTATTACAATCCTATCCTATTACAATACTATCCTATTACAATCCTATCCTATTACAATTCTGTCCTATTACAATCATGTCCTATTACAATTATGTCCTATTACAATCATGTCCTATTACAATTATGTCCTATTACAATTATGTCCTATTACAATAATGTCCTATTACAATCATATCTTATTACAATCATGTCCTATTGCAATCATGTCCTATTACAATCATGTCCTATTACAATCCTATTCTATTACAATAATGTCCTATTACAATCCTATCCTATTACAATTATGTCCTATTACAATCCTATCCTATTATGATAATGCACTATTTCAATCCTATCCTATTACAATCATATCCTATTACAATCATATCCTATTACAATCATGTCCTATTTACAATCCTATTACAATCCTATCCTATTACAATAATGTCCTATTACAATCATGGCCTATTACAATAATGAACTATTTCAATCCTATCCTATTACAATCCTATCCTATTACAATAATGTCCTATTACAATCATATCATATTTAGAATCCTATTACAATCCTATCCTATTACAATAATGTCCTATTACAATCATGTCCTATTTACAATCTTATCGAATTACAATCCTGTCCTATTACAATAATGTCGTATTACAATCCTATCCTATTACAATCTTATCCTATTACAATCATGTCATATTACAATCATGTCCTATTACAATCGAATTCTATTACAATACTATCCTATTACAATCCTATCCTATTACAATAATGTCCTATCCTATTACAATACTATCCTATTAAAATCCTATCCCATTACAATCATGTCCTATTACAATCCTATCCTATTACAATAATGTCCTATTACTATCATATCCTATTACAATAATGTTTTATTACAATCATGTCCTATTAGAATCCTATCCTATTACAATAATGTTATTTTGCAATCATGTCCTATTACAATAATGTCCTATTACAATAATGTCCTATTACTATCATATCCTATTACAATAATGTCTTATTACAATCATGTCCTATTACAATCCTATCCTATTACAATAATGTCCTATTGCAATCATATCCTATAACAATAATGTCTTATTACAATCATGTCCTATTACAATCCTATCCTATTACAATAATGTCCTATTGCAATCATGTCCTATTACAATAATGTCCTATTTCAATCCTATCCTATTACAATCATGTCCTATTACAATACTATCCTATTACAATCATATCCTATTACAATCATGTCCTATTACAATACTATCCTATTACAATCCTATCCTATTACAATCCTATCCTATTACAATCATGTCCTATTACAATCATGTCCTATTACAGTACTATCCTATTACAATCATGTCCTATTACAATCATATCCTATTACAATCATGTCCTATTACAATACTATTCTATTACAATCCTATCCTATTACAATCTTATCCTATTACAATCATGTCCTATTACAATCCTATCCTATTACAATCATGTCCTATTACAATCATATCCTATTACAATCATGTCCTATTACAATACTATTCTATTACAATCATGTCCTATTACAATACTATTCTATTACAATCCTATCCTATTACAATCCTATCCTATTACAATCCTATCCTATTACAATCATATCCTATTACAATCCTATCCTATTACAATCCTATCCTATTACAATCATATCCTATTGATAAACATTGCATACCTAAGTGACTACTATAGGTTACCCATGTGAGAACTTCTATTCTGCGCTGGCTAAGCTGCGCTTGTCAGATTCCGAATGACTTCGCCACCTTAGCGTTCACCTGTTAAACGGGCGTCGTGTCGCTAGTTTACGGCAGTCGCCATATTTGCAGCGTTAGAACCCAACACATCCGACCTCATTACGGGTAAATTTGCTTAATTTTCGCCCGGGCAACGATCATTTTGTGTCTACTCTTTCTATTTTTAACTGCCAAGGAATCTTTAACGTGCGCGAGTGCGCACGAGACCTCCTTTTTTCGCAGATTTTCGAGAAGGCTGGACATGGAATCTCACTATCCAGAGACGAGAGAAGGCTGGACATGGAATCTCACTATCCAGAGACGAGAGAAGGCTGGACATGGAATCTCACTATCCAGAGACGAGAGAAGGCTGGACATGGAATCTCACTATCCAGAGACGAGAGTCAAGGCTCGACGAAACAACGAATTCCATTTATCAAATTACCACAGACACACACGGAGACAAACAGAGACACACAGAGACTAACAGCCACACAGGCACACACAGAGACAAACAGAGAAACACAGACACACACAGAGACAAACAGCCACACAGACACACAGAGACAAACAGCCACACAGAGACAAACAGCCACGCAGACACACAGAGACAAACAGCCACACAGACACACAGAGACAAACAGTCACACAGATACACAGAGTCAAACAGCCACACAGACACACAGAGACAAACAGCCACACAGACACACAGAGACAAACAGCCACACGGACACACACAGAGACAAACAGCCACACAGACACGCAGAAACAAACAACCACACAGACACACAGAGAGACAAACAGCCACATAGACACACACAGAGACAAACAACCACACAGACACACACAGAGACAAACAGCCACATAGAGACAAACAGCCACACAGACACACGCAGAGACAAACAGCCACACAGACACGCAGAAACAAACAACCACACAGACACACAGAGAGACAAACATCCACACAGACACACACAGAGACAAACAACCACACAGACACACACAGAGACAAACAGCCACATAGAGACAAACAGCCACACAGACACACACAGAGACACACACAGAGACAAACAGCCACACAGACACACACAGAGACAAACAACCACACAGACACACACAGAGACAAACAGCCACATAGAGACAAACAGCCACACAGACACACACAGAGACACACAGAGACAAATAGACACACATATTACATCGTTAATAATCATCTATATTTCCATGTTAGTCATGTTTATTATCTGTAGAACAGCGTACCCTTAGAGTAACCATTAGTTCATAATGGAGGCAAGGGCTTCTTGAAGGCAAGGGCCAAACATTGGTTATTCATGACCATCATCATCAAGTGCCATACCGGTTGTCGTAGGCGATCATGTCCTTCCACAATCTTCTATCTACCGTGCATCGTATCAGTTCAATTTTTTCTGTTTTTCATGCCATAATACAATGCATACCCAGTATTTTCTCTCTCATTGTCGTCGACGATCTCTCTTTCCTTGTATTTTTCCGGTTGTAACCAAGTGTTTCAACTTTAATCTTCTCATGATATGCCTGAAAAATGTTGATTGTTTCTTTGTGCTGTTTTTTGGTAGGTCCCTTTTTGTGTTGGGTTCTTTCAGGATTTCCTCATTGGTCTTTTTCACTGTCCAGGGAACTTTCAACATTCTTCTGAAAAATCCTTTATCTGTGGCCTCTAATCGTCTTTTCATTTGTTTAGGATCCTTGATTCGCTTCCATAGCACATAATTGGCTCTACATAGCACCGCTGAACTCTCTTTCTCACTTCTATTGACATAGATTTGTTGCATAAGATGTTGGTTACATCGTTCATAATAATAATCTATTACCTTATGGTCCGTTAAATATTTGGAAAACATAACCATGCTCTGTACTGAATGTAATCGAATCAACACCAGGCTCATTGTAACGTCTTTCACGCAGGTGTTCTCATGACTATAGCATAAGGTTACCATGACAATACGGGAATAAATTGTTTATCTGTATTTTTCTATTAAGAGAAGTATCTCCCGGTTGGGCTGAATATTTGTGTCGCAGACAAACATTTATAGGACGAAACAGCACGAGTAGTAGTTTCCAGTGGTTTAGACTGGAGACAAATAATAATAAATGAATATTATTATAGAGGGGAACTTCCGAGGCGATAATCAGCGAATCGTTTCAGGGGAAGAGGTATGTTTACAGCACTCGGAAAAATGACAAATAATCAACAACAGAAACACAAAAAAACAAAGAACAATATATGGTCTGAAGCAGGATCGAACCCGTACTCTTTGGCACAGCGTCGTGCAACGAGAAGCCAAACGCTAGGGCGCTTTTCATGGCAAGACGCTGTGCCATGGATTACAGGTTCGATCCCTACAGGATATAGGTTCTTCGATCCGAAGATATCGTTCTTCGTTGATAAATATCGTTGATTATTTGTCAGTTATTCCCAGTGCTGTAAACATATCTCCTCGTCTGAATTGATTCGCTGATTATCGCCTCGGAAGTTTCCCTCTAGAATAATATCCATTTGTTATTATTTGTCTTCATTTTGACGTCCATGATCTTATTGTCTTCAAACAACGCCATAGCTGACATTGTGTTGCTACTGACATGATGACAAACAAAGGACACTCCAGCAACGTTTTGTCCTTTCTTTCGAGTCATCGGCTGGCACCAAACCGTTGAGAGATCGGACACCTTGTATTAGATCAAAACAAAACTATCTTTACGGCGTTTTCCGCTTTCTGATGTATACCGAGGAGCGAGAGATTTCTAGAGAATAGAATAAAGAATACCGGAGATTTCTAGAGAATAGAATAAAGAATACCGGAGATTTCTAGAGAATAGAATAAAGAATACCGGAGATTTCTAAAGAATAGAATAAAGAATACCGGAGATTTCTAGAGAATAGAATAAAGAATACCGGAGATTTCTAGAGAATAGAATAAAGAATACCGGAGATTTCTAGAGAATAGAATAAAGAATACCGGAGATTTCTAGAGAATAGAATAAAGAATACCGGAGATTTCTAGAGAATAGAATAAAGAGTACCGGAGAATAAAGGCCGCATGTCCAGTGCAGTCAGCACGAGGTATTCGGGTCTGAGTTTCTATTTCACCCCCGACAGAAAAAAAAAAACACTTCTGACCCTACAGGGATTCGAACCTACTTTCCCCTTGTTTGGGGCCCAACGAGTTATCGATCCGGCCACACACTCTCCCAAATAATCTTTTCTTTCTTTTCTCTTTCTCACTGGTACCGAAAAGGTGTCGTTGTTTATATCATTTGTCGTTCTTGAGCTACTCGAACTGTCTGAATTAGTGACTTTCCTTTGTTGTTACATGTCTCTGTCACTGCATCTATCCATCTTCTTCTAGGTCTTCCTCTTGGTCTTTTCCCACGCATTCTCGAGAAGAACGCCCTTGATGGTGATTGGTGAGGATTCATTCTGACCAGGTGGCCAAACCATTTAAGTTGTTGTTGTTCTATATATTCTTGGCAGGGTTCTGTTCCTACTTTTGTTCTAATGGTTTCATTTGGCATTCTATCTCTTCTTGTGTTGTTTGTTACTTTTCTCAAGCATCGCATCTCACATGTATTGATCTTTCTTAAATGTGATTTAGAAAGGGTCCGTGCTTGACTTCCATAGCACAAGGTTGGTATGAAAATGCTATTTATCATTTGTTGTTTAGCTGCCAGATAATAACGATACTAATCTAGGTCATATTTACATTCCACATTTAATGACAAAAGCGTGTCTTGCTGTGTATTATCATTTGCTCTATTTTTGGTTTTCTTCAATATCACAATATCAAACTGCCCGGACTATAATAGTATATCGACTAGGACTAGAATCTAATCACAGAACGAGAGATATAACTTGGCTTGGATATGTTAGTAGTTACCTTGAACCAAGTAGAATGGAAGAGGTAATACAAAGAGCAGATAGTTCAGAACATTGGCAAGTTTTAGGAGTGGACAGATCTAGTTGTTATTGGAAAGGTTGGGGAATTAAACTGGACTTTTTCCCAATAGGTCGATGTGACATGTCCAGAAATGAGGTTGATAAACAACTCAGTTAACTGGGTTGGGGGTGGGGAGTGTTTAGATTTATGAAAGGTCGATGTGACATGTCCAGAAATGGTGTACTGACAGTAAAGATTGCTAAGACATACTCGATTGGTGCTAGGACTAGTCCCCAGAACAGAAGGGTAAGTAGTCTCTGCTCGATGTTGGCAGCTGCCATGACCTTCAAGGCGGTTCTTCTTTTGCAGGATTTTGTTATCACATGATCGACGTGGTCCCGAAGACACAGACTGCGATTAAATTTACTTCCGAGGTACGTCATCACCCTGTCCCAGGTCACCTCACCAGCTCCCATTCCTACCACCGGTGTTTCCGTGTTAACGATATGATTATTAAGTGAGAACAAAACAAAGGATGCAAGAAATGAGAAAAGCTGATCTAGAGAAAACGAAGAAAGAAACTTTGTCGAGATGCAACAACAGCAGGCATGGGCTCAGTTGTCGAGGTTGTAAAGCTCACCCAGAACATGGACCTGTGATGAGATAAAGAGGGTCCAGTGCAAAGTTCGACATGGCAAAGAGCGTTTCAAATAGATAAACTGTGATTTCTACCCGTGTCCCATGTTCCGCTGAAACGTAGAATACTTCACTGAAACATTTCAGTGCCACAGCTTCAATGTCACTTTGCTCATCTGATGTTAATAAAGAATACACACACTTCACTATAAAGCAAGTGTATTTCATTGTCTGTTTATTTTAGTGGAAAAAAAACAAAGAAATGCATTAAAAACAACAGGAATAAATCGATAAAATAAACACAATTATTTGATGAAATCTTCATTGCTCTAACTGAACTAGCCAGGCTTCGTGTCTGAGGTATCTTTCGTCACGACAACGTTTCACCTCGTCTTGGGTTCAAGAAATAGTCTAATCAAAATAAGTAAAAGTCGGTGTGAAAGACAACAACTCAAAGTTAACGTAGGAAAATAATGCATAATAATTGAATACATTGACAGATTAACACAGAAAAATAAAATAGAACAACATGTAATTGAGACGTACCCACATAATGTGTTATGTTTAGTCGAAGGTCCCGGTATCACTGCAAACAAATTAAAATCCATAATTGCTTAACTGCCCGTGCCAGTGAAATCATCCGAATTAAAACTCATCGCATTGAAGGATCCAAACAAAGAAAGGCAATTGCAGTCCGCATCATAACAGCTACAGCACACGCCAAAAGACATAAGGCCAAGCGGCACCGAAAGTGAAAGCAGCGGAACTGTCCTTTGTCATACGATATCATAATCCATCGTAAGCAATCGGAATATATCGAAACATGATCCGAATGAAAAAAAAACAGCTCACAGTGTGCACAAAGGTTTAAACTCAGTAGCCCCGGCAACAAGCCGGACTTGGAATAAGAGGATACTGCAACAAGGAGCACATTTCAGACTGAGCCTCAATTGTTCCTGCCGCATATCCACAGTATTGACCGGATTTCCAGAATATATGTTTATACACGTATATGGCATTTTATATTTTATTGTCTGCATCAGACAATGTTTATATTCTGGGGATCTTGGTCTTTGTCACCCGCTTCCCCACAAACAACATTTTATTTGTAGTAAAATAATCAATGAAAGGAGAATATTACAAACAAGAAAATCATGAATGAACCACTGCTTTAGATATATTCACCATGTTACTGTAGTGTTGTTGAGTATAGCCATTTGTTTTTGTTTTTAAAAAATCCTGCAGGACTCTCTGACTCTCTCTCTCTCTCTCTCTCTCTCTCTCTCACGATCACTCCCTCCTACGCCCCTTCGGATGTCATGGGAGATACAAAGTTATGGTTCTTGCCCTACTGTCAGCATCTGCCAGATGTTTGTTATAGCGTGTCCTGGATGTTGTCACTCCATCTTACTCTGGACCTACCTGGAGCTTTTTTTCCCACTTCCTCTTTAGGACATGTTTTCTTTGACAGAGAATCTCTTGGATTTCATTCTCCTTTCATTTGTTGACTCTAATATAGCTGGACTAATACAGCAATGTCAGATCATGGCAGCAATATTTCAACAACACAATCTGGTTTCTTGATCCTTTTTCTTTCTTCTTCTTCACTTCTTCTTGTGCCCATTTGGGTGTCGAGTGAGTTACAAAATTCCGGTACTCACTCATGAGTGCTGTTTGTGAATTATCGTTTGTCACTAAACTTCCTGGATATTTTAATTCCTCTACTTGTTTTAGTTGCCTGCCATCTATCGTTATGTTGATGTTCTGTTTCTCTTTTACAATATTCATGACTTCTGTCACTTTGATGTTGATTGTCATGATGTGCCGGTGCTGTTGTCTATGTGCCCTTGGAGGTCTTTTATTTCACTATGTATTAGTTGAGATGGGCATACATATCGTGCGGGCCGCGAGTAAAGCTGCTCTGTTTCTCATGAAGGTCTATGGCCATACATGATATTTGTTTCTATGTATCTATTAGTTTAGCTGCCCCCAACACAATTTTAGGTCTATTTGTCCATGCATTAGTGCCTGATCGTCTGCGAGTGGACGCTCCTAAATACACTCTGCCAGCGATAGGTTCTCTAACGTACAAACGTAGTCTATGTAGACAATCAACAGAGCTGACAACGTACAAACGTAGTCTATGTAGATAATCAACAGAGCTGACAACGTACAAACGTAGTCTATGTAGATAATCAACAGAGCTGACAACGTACAAACGTAGTATGTAGATAATCAACAGAGCTGACAACGTACAAACGTAGTCTATGTAGATAATCAACAGAGCTGACAACGTACAAACGTAGTCTATGTAGATAATCAACAGAACTGACAAATTTGCTAACATCTTTAACTGCCGATCTACGTCTTAGATATTATGCCTATTTTTGTAGGATGGATTTTCTCTTGCAGAGATGAGCTCCGTATTTTCTTCATTTCTGAACAAACATAAAATTACCAGAATTGAAATCGTTTCTAGGATTGTTTTTCTTCTTCTTGTAATCTATTTGTGCGTCATAACTGTTGAGCAGGAAACCCCTCTGTATTGTAGGACGGATTGCACACTTCTTTGGTAGAGATGAGCTCTGGACAGTGAAGTAACAGATCTTGTGCTGTCTCAGGTCTAATAGTAGGGCTCACATGTAGCTTTGTTTGAATGTACAGCCAAGTGTGCTACAGATAGTGTTGAGCTCAATTTGGTTTGTTTGTGAATGAAAGATTACAGTCTGCTCCGTGTGTTCTTGTTGCTTGATGACTTGAACTCAAGTGGTTGGGTCAGTACTTTGTATAATTTTCTGATAATCGATATTACCAATCATACTTCTGTGCTGTAGTTTTGGAGTATTGACATAACCTCTAAAACTTAATTCCAGTGTTTGTTTGATTCTGTCAGGTTTCTCTTGTACATTCTCATCATCATCAAGTACCGGGCCTGCCGGCGTAGGTGATCATGTCTCTCCACAATTTTCGATCTCGACAGTTATCTATTATTTCTGTTGTTGACCTTCTACCAAGCCATACTCTTAAGCTGTCTGGTATATTTTCTCTCTTTGCTTTCCTCTATCTCTTCGTCCCTCAATTTTCCCAGTTGCTACAATCTATTCCAGTTGTTCCCTTCTCATTACATGGCAAAAAAATGATGATTGTTTCTTCCTAATATTGGAAATGAGCTCTCTTTTTGCTTTGGTCTCTTTCAGAACGTTTTCATTACTCTTCTTAGCTATCCATGGTATTCTGTAAATTCTTCTGTAAAACCACATTTCTATAGTCTCCAGTGATTTACTTGTTTGTTGTCCTATTGTCCATGATTCACATCCATATGTTAAGACTGACTCTACATAACTTTTAAGAACTCTTTTTCTTGTTTCGATTGTCAAAAATGGATTGCACGGTATCTTCCTCATTTTTTGGAAAGCTGCTTTCGCCTGAGAAATTCTGCATCTCACCTCTTTTGTACATCTACCATCTCACCTCTTTTGTACATCTACCATCTCACCTCTTTTGTACATCTTTGTACATTCTAGAAATACGCAAAAACAACAACAACAAAAAATGCGATGGTCTATAAATACATGTTCCAGTAACTTGTAAACAATTAACATGTTTAATTAATCAAGTGATCTTGGTCTTCAATATTTGTCTGAACATGTATCAGAAGTTACAGCTTGACAAACCAAGGCTTCTTCTTGTCTGCCACGTCATCATCAAGGAACTGTAAAGAAAGAGCAAAATACAACTTTCATATTTTAATTTTTGTTTGAACTACACGTCTTTGGGGTTCTCATAGGCTATACAAACGTGTCATTCTAGCCCTGCTGAGGGCGGATGAGTCAGGCTGAAAGACGCAAATATCGCCACTTACTGTCAATTTGTGATTGTGGTAGGATTTGTCTCAAGGGTACATCTTGCCCAGAGGTCAAAACTTACCCCTAGCTAGACCGTCCAGTTCTCCAACAACTAAACATACTTTTTGGCTCTAGTTTACTTGTCGAAACTTACCACTAGCTAGACCGTCCAGTTCTGCAGTAACTAAACATACTTTTTGGCTCTAGTTTACTTGTCGAAACTTACCCCTAGCTAGACCGTCCAGTTCTGCAGTAACTAAACATACTTTTTGGCTCCAGTTCACTTGTCGAAACTTACCCCTAGCTAGACCGTCCATTTCTCCAACAACTAAACATACTTTTTTGCTCTAGTTTACTTGTCGAAACTTACCCCTAGCTAGACCATCCAGTTCTGCAGTAACTAAACATACTTTTTGGCTCTAGTTTACTTGTCGAAACTTACCCCTAGCTAGACCGTCCAGTTCTCCAACAACTAAACATACTTTTTGGCTCTAGTTTACTTGTCGAAACTTACCCCTAGCTAGACCATCCAGTTCTGCAGTAACTAAACATACTTTTTGGCTCTAGTTTACTTGTCGAAACTTACCCCTAGCTAGACCGTCCAGTTCTGCAGTAACTAAACATACTTTTTGGCTCCAGTTCACTTGTCGAAACTTACCCCTAGCTAGACCGTCCAGTTCTCCAACAACTAAACATACTTTTTGGCTCTAGTTTACTTGTCGAAACTTACCCCTAGCTAGACCGTCCAGTTCTCCAACAACTAAACAGACGTTTTGGCTCCAGTTTAGAACACTTGTCGAAGCTTACATTTTTAAGGTCAATTCTATTTACAGAAAACTTGCCGTGGCTCCACATGCTTGTCATGTCCATCAAAATCCCCACTTCTGACTGTCCAATGTGTTCAGATCATGGTCTGATCCACAGCAAACTAAATCTAATGCCCTAACAACTTAGAGGGTTTTCCTGAAATCATCCAAAGCTTATGACGTCTTTAGCTTTGCGAATAAATAGATGGCTGACCCACAAACGCCTCTGCTCGCAATGCTGAAAACATCACAAGCTTCGGGCGATCCATTTCATCCTGCGGGCCTTAGATCTAGTTGGCTGTTGTCTGATTATATTCGATTGACATTTCCTAGAAAATGTGTAGATGGCGCCATATCTGCAACAATTTGGAATATATACTTTTCAACTCTCCTCTATATACTTTTCAACTGTCCTCTATATGCTTTTAAACTCTCCTCTATATACTTTTCAACTCTTCTCTATATACTTTTCAACTCTTATCTATACACTTTTCAACTGTCCTCTATATACTTTTAAACTCTCCTCTATATACTTTTCAACTCTTATCTATACACTTTTCAACTCTCCTCTATATACTTTTCAACTCTCCTCCTTATACTTTTCAACTCTCCTCCTTATACTTTTCAATTCTCCTCCTTATACTTTTCAACTCTCGTCTATATACTTTTCAACTCTCCTCCTTATACTTTTCAATTCTCCTCTATATACTATTCAACTCTCCTCTATATATTTTTCAACTCTCCCCTATACACTTTTCAACTCTCCCCTATACACTTTTCAACTCTCCTCCTTATACTTTCCAACTCTCCTCTATATACTTTTCAACTCCCATCTACACACTTTCCAACTCTCCTCCTTATACTTTTCAACTCTCCTCCTTATACTTTTCAACTCTCCTCCTTATACTTTTCAACTCTCCCCCTTATACTTTTCAACTCTCCTCCTTATACTTTTCAACTCTCCCCCTTATACTTTTCAACTCTCCTCCATATACTTTTCAACTCTCCTCCTTATACTTTTCAACTCTCTTCCATATACTTTTCAACTCTCCTCCTTATACTATTCAACTCTCCTCTATATACTTTTCAACTCTCCTCCATATACTTTTCAACTCTCCCTCTTATACTTTTCAACTCTCCTCCTTATATTTTTCAACTCTCCCCCTTATACTTTTCAACTCTCCTCTATATACTTTTCAACTCCCCCCCTCATACTTTTCAACTCTCCCCCTTATACTTTTCAACTCTCCCCCTTATACTTTTCAACTCTCCTCCTTATACTTTTCAACTCTCCCTCTTATTCTTTTCAACTCTCCCCCTTATATTTTTCAACTCTCCTCCTTATATTTTTCAACACTCCCCCTTATACTTTTCAACTCTCCTCCATATACTTTTCAACTCTCCTCTATATACTTTTCAACTCTACTCTATATACTTTTCAACGCTCCTCCTTATACTTTTCAATTCTCCTCCTTATACTTTTGAACTCTCCTCTATATACTTTTCAACTCCCATCTACACACTTTCCAACTCTCCTCCTTATACTTTTCAACTCTCCTCCTTATACTTTTCAACTCTCCTCCTTATACTTTTCAACTCTCCTCCTTATACTTTTCAACTCTCCTCTATAGACTTTTCAACTCTCCTCCTTATACTTTTCAACTCTTCTCCTTATATTTTTCAACTCTCCCCCTTATACTTTTCAACTCTCCTCCATATACTTTTCAACTCTACTCTATATACTTTTCAACGCTCCTCCTTATACTTTTCAATTCTCCTCCTTATACTTTTGAACTCTCCTCTATATACTTTTCAACTCTACTCTATATACTTTTCAACTCTCCTCCTTATACTTTTCAACTCTCCTCTATATACTTTTCAACTCTCCTCCTTATACTTTTCAACTCTCCTCTATATACTTTTCAACTCTCCTCTATATACTTTTCAACTCTCCTCTATATACTTTTCAACTCTCCTCTATATACTTTTCAACTCTCCTCTATATACTTTTCAACTCTCCTCTATATACTTTTCAACTCTCCTCCTTATACTTTTCAACTGTCATCTACACACTTTTCAATATATTTTTCTAAAGATGGATTTTTCTATGATTTAAACTTAGATTCACAGGCTGGTCAGCTTTCTTATACTGAAACTGTTTTCTGGGATTCACTGAAGAATCATTTTCAAAAATGTTTTTTTTGTGAGTTGTGCTGATTCAAATTAACAATTTAGTTATTTTAAAAACAAATTAAATCTGCAGGAAACTGCAATGAATGTCCAACACACAAGAAGTTGGCTGTTTTAGACAAAGAAAAGAGACGAGATAAAATTAATGTTTCAACAAATATCATCATTATTATTATGTCTATCAAAACTCGGAAAAGACATCTGACATTTTTGGGACATGTAAAGAGACATTATACCCTTCTAAAAGTCACCTTGGAAGGGAAGATACAAGGTAGACGAGGCAGGGGCAGACCAAGACTAAAGTGGACTGATAACATTAAAAAGTGGACAGGTGAGCTTATGACAACGTGCACCATCAAGACAAGAGGCAGTAAAATGGCGCTCCATGATAGCCAACCTTCGATGAGGAGACAGCACTTTATAAATGAAAGAATTTCTATCAAAATAGCATTTCAGAAAATGAAAAACGTCTTGTGCAACAGGGCTATGCCAATAGAAGTGAGAAAAAAGAGTTCATAGGTGCTATATAGTGCTAATTCTGATCTATGGAAGCAAATCATGGACAGAAGGAAAACAAATGGAAAGACAATTAGAGGCAACAGAGCTGAAGTTTCTCAGAAGAATGTTGAGAGTTCCCTGGACATCTAAATACGACCACGGAGAATATTCTCAAAGAGGCCAACACAAAAATGGAACTCCTAAAAACATCAGATAGAAACAATCAACATTTATCTGGTACATCATTAGCAGAAGAAAGTTGGAATACTTGATTACAGCTGGCAAAATGCTAGGAAAGAGAGATCGCGGACGACAAAGACAGAAAATACTGTGTAGGATGGTGTCGTGACATGGTAGTCAATCAACAGCAGAATTGATACGATACATTGCGGACATAGAATTGTGGAGGAACATGATCGCTCACGCCAACTGGTATGGCACATGATGATGAAGATGATATGATGATTATCATCATCATCAAGTACCGGGCCTGCTGGCGTAGGTGATCATGTCTCTCCACAACTTTCGATCTCGACAGTTATTTATCATTTCTGTTGTTGACCTTCTGCCAAGCCATTCTCTTGAGCTGTCTGCTATTTTTTTCTCTTTGCTTCCCTCTATCTCTTCATCCCTCAATTTTTCCAGTTGTTACAATATATTCCAGTTGTTCTTCTCATTACATGGCCAAAAAATTATGATTGTTTCTTCCTAATATTGGAAAGTAGCTCTCTTTTTGCTTTGGCCTCTCTCAGAACATCTTCATTACTCTTCTTAGCTGTCCATGGTATTCTCAACATTAAAACCACATTTCTACAGACTCCAGTGATTTTCTTGTCTGTTGTCCTATTGTCCATGATTCACATCCATATGTTAAGACTGGCTCTACATAACATTTAAGAACTCTTTTTCTTGTTTCTATTGTTAAAATTGGATTGCATAGTATCTTCCTCATTTTTTGGAAAGCTGCTTTTGCCAATTCTGCATCTCACCTCTGTTGTACATCTTCCGTCTGAAGTTAACAAAGTTCCCAAATATTTAAATTCATTTACTTGTTTTAATATTGTTCCAATTGTTGTTACCATTACCTCTGTCTTTTTGCTATTAAGGCTGAGTCCTTTATTTTTGCTTTCTTTCACTATAATGTCCAACATTTCTTGTAACTCATTTTCACTCTTTGCGATTAAGACTGTATCATCAGCATACCTTAGATTATTTATATTATGACCTCCAATTGTTATTCCAGGCATGCCCCTTATGGATCTTAAAATAATCTCACTATAAATATTAAACAAATCTGGTGACAGCACACAACCTTGTCTAACAGCCTGTTTTATTTGTTGAAACATTCCCAATTGGTTTCCAGTTCTTATGGCCGCTGTTTGTTGCCAGTACATGTTCTTTATTATTCTTAGATCTTTGCTGTCTAGGTTTATGTTTTCTAAAATTTTGATTATTTCTGACGACGATGATGATGATGATTAGGATGATGATAACGCATAAGAAAACAAAAAGGTTATGCAAACAATAATACGGTCTAGAAATAATAAAGAAAAGAGGGCAAACGTTAAACTTGAAAGAGATAACAAGGGAATCGTCATGCAAACATTCAAATGGGAAACAGTGGAGAAAGAAAACAAGAGGTGAACCTGGAGAAACAAGAGGTGAACCTAGTGAAGCAAGAGGTGAACATAGGGAAACAAGAGGTGAACCTGGAGAAACAAGAGGTGAACATAGAGAAACAAGAGGTGAACCTGGAGAAACAAGAGGTGAACATAGAGAAACAAGAGGTGAACATAGGGAAAGAAGAGGTGAACATAAAGAAACAAGAGGTGAACATAGGGAAACAAGAGGTGAACATAGAGAAACAAGAGGTGAACATAGAGAAACAGGAGGTGAACCTAGAGAAACAAGAGGTGAACATAGAGAAACAAGAGGTGAACATAGGGAAACAAGAGGTGAACATAGAGAAACAAGAGGTGAACATAGAGAAACAAGAGGTGAACATAGGGAAACAAGAGGTGAACATAGAGAAACAAGAGGTGAACATAGGGAAACAAGAGGTGAACATAGAGAGACAAGAGGTGAACATAGGGAAACAAGAGGTGAACCTGGAGAAACAAGAGGTGAACATATAGAAACAAGAGGTGAACCTAGTGAAACAAGAGGTGAACATACGAGAAACAAGAGGTGAACCTGAAGAAAAAAGAGGTGAACCTGGAGAAAAAAGAGGTGAACCTGGAGAAACAAGAGGTGAACCTGGAGAAACAAGAGGTGAACCTGGAGAAAAAAGAGGTGAACGTGGAGAAAAAAGAGGTGAACCTGGAGAAACAAGAGGTGAACTTAGTGAAACAAGAGGTGAACCTGGAGAAAAAAGAAATGAACCTGGAGAAAAAAGAGGTGAACCTGGAGAAAAAAGAGGTGAACCAGGAGAAAAAAAGAGGTGAACCTGGAGAAACAAGAGGTGAACCTGGAGAAACAAGAGGTGAACCTGGAGAAAAAAGAGTTGAACCTGGAGAAACAAGAGGTGAACATAGTGAAACAAGAGGTGAACCTGGAGAAAAAAGAGTTGAACCTGGAGAAACAAGAGGTAACCCTGGGGGAACAAGAGTGAACCTAGAGAAACAAGAGGTGAACATAGAGAAACAAGAGGTGAACCTGGAGAAACAAGAGGTAATACTAGTGAAACAAGAGGTGAACATTGAGAAACAAGAGGTGAAAATAGAGAAACAAGAGGTGAACATGAGAAACAAGAGGTGAACCTGGAGAAAAAAGAGGTGAACCTGGAGAAACAAGAGGTGAACCTAGAGAAACAAGAGGTGGACATAGAGAAACAAGAGTTGAACCTAGAGAAAAAAGAGGTGAACCTAGTGAAACAAGAAGTGAACCTAGTAAAACAAGAGGTAAACCTAGAGAAACAAGAGGTGAACCTAGAGAAACAAAAAGTGAACCTAGTGAAACAAGAGGTGAACCTAGTGAAACAATAAGTGAACCTAGTGAAACAAGAGGTGAACCTAGTGAAACAAGAGGTGAACTTAGTGAAACAAGAGGTGAACCTAGAGAAACAAGAGGTGAACCTAGTGAAACAAGAAGTGCACCAAGTGAAACAAGAGGTGAACCTAGTGAAACAAGAGGTGAACTTATAGAAACAAGAGGTGAACCTAGTGAAACAGAGGTGAACATAGAGAAACAAGAGGTGAACCTAGTGAAACAAGAAGTGAACCAAGTGAAACAAGAGGTGAAATTAGTGAAACAAGAGGTGAACTTAGTGAAACAAGAGGTGAACCTAGTGAAACAAGAAGTGAACCAAGTGAAACAAGAGTTGAACTTAGAGAAACAAGAGGTGAACCTAGTGAAACAAGAGGTGAACCTAGTGAAAAAAGAGGTGAACCTGGAGAAACAAGAGGTGAACCTAGTGAAACAAGAAGTGAACTTAGAGAAACAAGAGGTGAACCTAGTGAAACAAGAGGTGAACCTTGTGAAACAAGAGGTGAACCTAGTGAAATATGAGGTGAACCTAGAGAAACAAGTAGAACTAGATAAACAAGAGGTGAACCCATTGAAACAAGATGTGAACCTTAGAGAAACAAGAGGTGAACCTAGAGAAACAAAAGGTGAACCTAGTGAAACAAGAGGTGAACCTAGTGAAACAAGGAGGCTGGCAGGTAGGCAGACAGACAAACAGGTAGGCAGACAAACAGGTAGGCAGACAGACAAACAGGTAGGCAGACAGACAAACAGGTAGGCAGACAAACAAATGGAAATATTACTGCAGCCCAATATTTTGGTTATACCTGCTCAGAAAACTGGTCAATGCATGCCATCCTTATCTGGTCTGGAGTTATCGGTGAGTCCACTTGCAGGTATTCAGTGTGTCCATTCTCCAGACGGCGGGCACGGATCGCCGATTGAATGGCCAAAAATACTGAAGTAGCCAGACACTGAGGCGGTTCTCCTATGCCCTAGAAGAATAAGACACATTAGGAGAGTTATAGTTTTGGTTATGGAAGGCCCCGGTATCACTGCAAACGAATTAAAATCCATAATTGCTCAACAGCCCATGCCAGTGGAATCATCCGAATTACTAACGCATCTCCCTAACAAAGAAAGGTAGCTGTAGTCCCGATCATAGTAGTCTCAGCACGCGCCAAAAGATATAAGGCGAAACCGCACAGAAAGTGAACACAGCCAACTGTTCCTTGTTCATCTCTGCCTCCACCTGTCTTCTCCAAGAATTCCTTGGTCTTCCTCTTTGTCTTTTCCCCTGGGGATTCCAAAAATGGGTCTGTTGTGTAATACTCTCAGTTGGCTTTGGCAGTTTGTGTCCTATCCAGCGCCATCGTCTTCGCTGTACCTCTTTATCCACTGGTACTTGAGTAGTACATTTCCATAATTCTATTTTAGTGATTTTGTCCTGCCATTTCCATCCTTTTATTCTGCGTAAGCATCCATTAATGAAAGTCTGTACCTTCATGATTGTCAATTGTTGTTCTCCATGTTTTACAGCCATATAATAGGACTGACTTAACATTTGAGTTGAACATTTTTATTTTTATATTTAACCTAATTTCTTTGGATTTCCATATGTTTCCCAGTGCAATGAAAGCTCCTCTTGCTTTTGATATCCTTATTTTGGTATCATTTCTGTTCCTTCCTCTTTGTCTATATTACTGCCCAGGTATATGTAAGATTGTACATCTAATAGAGGTATTTCTCCTAATTTTCTTTGGTTATTGCCAACTGCATTAATTCTCATAATGTTGGTCTTATCTCTATTAATCTTCAGTCCTAGCTGTTGTGAAACCCAAGTACTATTCACTAAATTAAATTAAGTCTATCTATTTATCTATTGTCCTTTCGAGCCAAAGACGGCTCATAGGGCAGAACCACAATCTCAAAAACAGAAACCTTGCGTGCCAAAATGGCACATATCGCAGAGATCACTACTTCTAAAATCTATAGCTCTGTTTCCATAACAATACTTTTTACAATGACAGCTTGTCAAGCCATCGACCAACCTCCATAGTCGCCTTCTACGACATGCCTGGAAGGTCACAGTGTCGCTATTCTTTACTTCCCTCATAATGAGGCCCCAACATAAGTACTATTTATGTTCCAAGTCAATGATGATAACTCAAGAACTCAATAACTCAAGAACTATCACTCAAGTACAAGCTCTTACTTTCGATGAATAAACGGCCCTTGGATTGCTGCTGTCCTTGAGCAAGGTCACATTGAACACTTGAGGGATGTTGGAGACAGTCGGGATCTTGTAGCTCCCAGGCCCTGAAGTTAGCAGCTTGCCTTGACTTGTCACTTTGTACTGCTCCATGACCAGCATCCCATAGCCCTAGTAACAACACATGTATGTTCAACTCCTCAACAATCTATAAACAACAAATTATTGTGCATCAATATTCTGTATCATCATCATCATCATCAAGTTTCGGAGCTTGCTGGCGTAGGTGATCATGTCTTTCCACAACTTTCGATCTCGACAGTTCTTTATCATTTCTGTTGTTGGCCTTCTGCCAAGCCATTTTCTTAAACTGTCTGATATTTTCTCTCTTTGCTTCCCTCTATCTCCTCGTCCCTCAGTTTTCCCAGCTGTTACAATATATTCCAGTTGTTCTCTTCTCATTACATGGCCAAAAAATGATGATTGTTTCTTCCTAATATTGGAAATTAGCTCTCTTTTTGCTTTGACCTCTTTCAGAACATTTTCATTACTCTTCTTAGCTGGCCATGGTATTCTCAACATTCTTCTGTAAAACCACATTTCTACAGACTCCAGTGATTTTCTTGTCTGTTGGCCTATTGTCAATGATTCACATCCATATGTTAAGACTGGCTCTACATAACATTTAAGAACTCTTTTTCTTGTTTCTATTGTCAAAAATTGGAATAACAATTGGAGGTCATAATATAAATAATCTAAGGTATGCTGATGATACAGTCTTAATCACTAAGAGTGAAAATGAGTTACAAGAAATGTTGGACATTATAGTGAAAGGAAAGCAAAAATAAGAGACTCAGCCTTAATAGCAAAAAGACAGAGATAATGGTAACAACAAAGAAAAGAGCTGAGATGCAGAATGGCTCAGGCAAAAGCAGCTTTCCAAAAAATAAGGGAGATACTATGCAATCCATTTTTGACAATAGAAACAAGAAAAAGAGTTCTTAAATGTTATGTAGAGCCAATCTTAACATATGGATGCGAATCATGGACAACAGACAAGAAAATCACTGGAGTCTGTAGAAATGTGGTTTTACAGAAGAATGTTGAGAGTACATTGGACAGCTAGGAAAAGTAATGAAGATGTGAGAGAGGTCAAAGCAAAAAGAGAGCTAATTTCCAATGTTAGGAAGAGACAATCATCATTTTTTGGCCATGTAATGAGGAGAGAACAACTGGAATATATTGTAACAACTGGAAAAATTGAGGGACAAAGAGATAGAGGGAAGCAAAGAGAAAAAAATAGCAGACAGCTTAAGAGAATGGCTTGGCAGAAGGTCAACAACAAAAATGATAAATAGCTGCCGAGATCGAAAGTTGTGGAGAGACATGAGCACCTACGCCAGTAGGCCCGGTACTTGATGATGATTGTTAAAAATGGAATCTTCCTCATTTTTTGGAAAGCTGATTTTGCCCGACCTTTCTGTATGCCACTTCTCTATCTCTAATCTTACAAAGACCTTTACCTGTCTGTATGCCACTTCTCTAATCTTACAAAGACCTTTACCTGTCTGTATGCCACTTCTCTAATCTTACAAAGACATTTACCGCCTGTATACCACCCCTCTATTCTTACAAAGACCTTTACCTGTCTGTATGTCACCTCTCTAATCTTACAAAGACATTTACCTGTCTGTATGCCACCTCTCTATTCTTACAAATACCTTTACCTGTCTGTATGTCACCTCTCTATTCTTACAAATACCTTTACCTGTCAGTATGTCACCTCTATAATCTTACAAATACCTTTACCTGTCTGTATACCACCTCTCTATTCTTACAAAGACCTTTACCTGTCTGTATGTCACCTCTCTAATCTTACAAAGACATTTACCTGTCTGTATGCCACCTCTCTATTCTTACAAATACCTTTACCAGTCTGTATGCCACCTCTCTAATCTTACAAAGACCTTTACCGCCTGTATACTACCTCTCTATTCTTGCAAAGACCTTTACCTGTCTGTATGTCACCTCTCTAATCTTACAAAGACCTTTACCTGTCTGTATGCCACTTCTCTAATCTTACAAAGACATTTACCGCCTGTATACCACCCCTCCAATCTTACAAAGACCTTTACCGCCTGTATACTACCTCTCTATTCTTGCAAAGACCTTTACCTGTCTGTATGTCACCTCTCTAATCTTACAAAGACCTTTACCTGTCTGTATACCACCTCTCTATTCTTACAAATACCTTTACCTGTCTGTATGTCACTTCTCTAATCCTACAAAGACCTTTACCTTTCTGTATGCCACCTCTCTAATCTTATAAAGACCATTACCTGTCTGTATGCCACCTCTCTACTCTTACAAAGACCTTTACCTGTCTGTATGCCACCTCTCTACTCTTACAAAGACCTTTACCGCCTGTATACTACCTCTCTATTCTTGCAAAGACCTTTACCTGTCTGTATACCACCTCTCTATTCTTACAAAGACCTTTACCTGTCTGTATGTCACCTCTCTAATCTTACAAAGACCTTTACCTGTCTGTATGTCACCTCTCTAATCTTACAAAGACATTTACCTGTCTGAATGCCACTTCTCTAATCTTACAAAGACATTTACTGCCTGTATACCACCCCTCTAATCTTACAAAGACATTTACCTGTCTGTATGCCACCTCTCTAATCTTACAAAGACCTTTACCTGTCTGTATACCACCTCTCTATTCTTACAAATACCTTTACCTGTCTGTATGTCACTTCTCTAATCCTACAAAGACCTTTACCTTTCTGTATGCCACCTCTCTAATCTTATAAAGACCATTACCTGTCTGTATGCCACCTCTCTACTCTTACAAAGACCTTTACCTGTCTGTATGCCACCTCTCTACTCTTACAAAGACCTTTACCTGTCTGTATGCCACTTCTCTAATCTTACAAAGACCTTTACCTGTCTGTATGCCACTTCTCTAATCTTACAAAGACCTTTACCTGTCTGTATGCCACTTCTCTAATCTTACAAAGACCTTTACCTGCACAAAAGCACCCTCAATCTGCCCAACATCTATAGCCGGATTGAGGCTCTGTCCAACATCCATGACAATATCTGTCCGCAAGACCTGCAACATTTCAAAACATATCTACCTAATCAAATAGCAAATTAACATATTTTCCTATTTTCTCACAAATTAATTGAACCAATTATATGTTTAATGTTTAAATTATTACAAATGAACACCCCCTTCCCCATAGTTAATCATTGACTCATAGATTCATTAAAAAAAACATGTACTGGCAACAAACAGCAGCGATAATAATTAACAACCAAACAAGATAGTCCCAATATATAAAAAATGGAGTCATACAAGGTTTTGTTCTGTCACCGGATTTGTTCTCACTTTACAGCAAAAATATTATGAGATCAACAGGTTGGAAATGAACTGAATGGCTATGGTTATGGTTAGGGTTAGTTGCAGGCCTCGGTATCACTGCAAACGAATTAAAATCCATAACTGCCCAACCGCCCGTGCCAGTGGAATCATCCGAATTAAAACTCATCTCATTGAAAGATCCAAACAAAGAAAGGTAGCTGCAGTCCCCATCATAGCAGCCATGACGCCTAGATTCAAGAGAGCTACGAGAAGAATGGGGGAAGGCTTGTGGACCGGTTTATTGCTTCATACTACGGAGTTTGCTAGAAAGGAGATCTGAGCACTTATGGACCATTGTTCGATGTACGATGAGGATAATCCGACGACGAACTAGCAACCAGTTTTATTTTCATAATTTCTTAGTATTTACCTACTTTTACATGAACAAAGTGAAATCAATGCAGATCATTTTTTTCTCTGCACAAAACCCAACAGATCCCAACAAAACCTACTATCATCTCCAACACACTATCCATGCACAAAACCCAACAGATGACCCTACTATCATCTCCAACACACTATCCATTCACAAAACCCAACAGATGACCCTACTATCATCTCCAACACACTATCCATGCACAAAACCCAACAGATGACCCTACTATCATCTCCAACACACTATCCATGCACAAAACCCAACAGATGACCCTACTATCATCTCCAACACACTATCCATGCACAAAACCCAACAGATGACCCTACTATCATCTCCAACACACTATCCATTCACAAAACCCAACAGATGACCCTACTATCATCTCCAACACTCTATCCATACACAAAAACCAACAGATGACCCTACTATCATCTCCAACACACTATCCATGCACAAAACTCAACAGATGACCCTACTATCATCTCCAACACTCTATCCATGGACAAAAACCAACAGATGACCCTACTATCATCTCCAACACTCTATCCATACACAAAAACAAACAGATGACCCTACCATCATCTCCAACACTCTATCCATACACAAAAACAAACAGATGACCCTACTATCATCTCCAACGCTCTATCCATGCACAAAAACCAACAGATGACCCTACTATCATCTCCAACACTCTATCCATACACAAAAACAAACAGATGACCCTACTATCATCTCCAACACTCTATCCATACACAAAAACAAACAGATGACCCTACTATCATTTCCAACACTCTATCCATACACAAAAACCAACAGATGACCCTACTATCATCTCCAACACTCTATCCATACACAAAAACAAACAGATGACCCTACTATCATCTCCAACACTCTATCCATACACAAAAACAAACAGATGACCCTACTATCATCTCCAACGCTCTATCTATACACAAAAACAAACAGATGACCCTACTATCATCTCCAACGCTCTATCTATACACAAAAACCAACAGATGACCCTACTATCATCTCCGACACTCTATCCATACACAAAAACAAACAGATGACCCTACTATCATCTCCAACGCTCTATCCATACACAAAAACCAACAGATGACCCTACTATCATCTCCAACACTCTATCCATACACAAAAACCAACAGATGACCCTACTATCATCTCCAACACTCTATCCATGCACAAAAACCAACAGATGACCCTACTATCATCTCCAACACTCTATCCATACACAAAAACAAACAGATGACCCTACTATCATCTCCAACACACTATCCATACACACAAACCAACAGATGCAACAAGAGAGATGTGGATATAAAGTCCGGACAAACCTGATGATCCCCGGTTAAGCAATCAATCTCCACCTCAGAGCAGGCGGCTCCATACGAGAAGTAAGGAAAAGGAGTGTTCACAGTCTGGTCCCAGTTCATACCTGCAGTGTCCATTCTGGTCAGAGAAATAACATTGATCCAGTTGAGTTTTTAAACTAAAACTGCAAGCTTGGTTGGCTATGACAGCTGTTCAATTAAGTACATGGCAATTTAAAAAAATAAAATAAGAAAAAAGTGGTATCGTGACAGCTTTACGTGGTAATGGACAAGACAAAAGTCGACGTTTCGGCCAAGTAGGCATTTTGCCGGAACAATAAACAACAACATAAAAAATTATATATAAGGATATGTAAACAAATCTAACAACATGGCGATAATATGCTAGATACTCAAGAAAGGAAATAAAAAAAAGAGTCACTTCCCTGTGTTCCAGAGCGTGGTCAGCCTCCGAATGGACTAAAATGATAAGGCAGGATGACCAACTAAATATCTCACTGACCAGGCAGTCAAGCGAGAAGATGGAACGGAAGGGTTCTAAAAATATGGGCAGGTGGGTACAAGATATGTATAAGCTGTGCAAATCTAACTCTGTGTGTGCACCCCGAACTGATGTGTTAAAAAACATGTGTATATAACAATACATGCGTACAAGCATAAATCCGTATATATATTGCCACAGAGCCCATACATGAAAACCCAAATGTGCCAATATATATGCAGATAAATGTATCGACATGTTTAGGTTCGGTAGCGCATGGGGGTAAGAAATATGTAGTAGGTGTCCTATGTGTATGGGAGCGATATGTTCATACCTTGGGAGGACAGTGAACCCAACTGGGCAATAAGGCGATTCTCAAGGGCTGCCAGGCTTTTGCTCAACATCACGAAGATGCTCACAAAATCTTTCACTCAAGCGTCGTCCACTTTCGCCCACATACGTCATCTGGCAATGCTTACATATTATGGCGTAGATGATATTCCGTGACACACAAGTAAACCCCTCCTTGATGTCGAATCGCTTATTAGGGAACAAGACCGAATCGGTGCAAAGCACATAGTCACAAGTTCTGCATATTCGACGCCCACAACGAACAGTACCAAGGTGTTTGTGGCTTGAGCGGGGTGAAATGGCTCGTGACAAGAATGTGCTACCTAACCTATACATGTATATATATTTGTCTGCATATGTATTGGCACATTTGGGTTTTCTTCTGTGTGCTTTGTGGCAATATGTAAGGATTTATGCTGTACGCATGTATTGTTATATACACGTGTACTTTACTCATAGGTTCGGTCGGTTTGTGTTGTTGTTTGTTGTTCCAGCAAAAGGCCTACTTGGCCGAAACGTTGATTTTTGGCTTGTCCATTACCACGTAAAGCTGCCACCATAGCACTTTTTTCTTCTCTTTTTTTTCAATTGCCATTATCATCAGCTTACAGCGGCTTCGCATCTCTACGCATCTTGGTGCATCTTGATGCATCTTGGTACATCTTGGTGCATCTTGGTACATCTTTGTGTATCTTGATGCCTTTACTTCAGTTAAGTACAGCGAGTACAGCATTTCATTTTAGCACAGGAAGATTTCAACATTTCAACTTAGTACAATGAAAGTTTACATTTCAACTCAGTGCTGTGAGTTTCCAACTTTCAATCATTATCATGTGCCATACAGGTTGGAGTAGACGATCATGTCCTTCCACAATCTTCTACCTAAGGTGCATCTTATCAATTCTGTTGTTGACTGTTTTCCATGCCATGACACCAAGCTATCCATTATTTTCTCTCTTTGTCGTCCGCAATCTCTCTTTCCTTATATTTTGCCAGTTGTAACCAAGTATTCCAACTTTCCTCTTCTCATGATCTGCTCGAAAAATGTCCAGTATTTCTTTCTGATGTTTTTTAGGAACTGCCTTTTTGTGTTGGCCTTTTTGAGAATTTCCTCGCTGGTTTGTTTTTTTTATTCAGCACACTTTCAACATTCTTCTGAGAAATCCCACCTATGTGGCCTCTTATCGTCATTTCATTTGTTTGTTTACTGTCCATGATTCGCTTCCATAGGTCAAAATTGACTCTATATAGCACCGATGAACTCTCTTTCTCACTTCTATTGACATAGATTTGTCGCATAAGATATTTTTTATTTTCTTAAATGCTATTTTGGCCGGAGCTATTCTGCTTTTTATTTCTGTGGTGCATCTTCCATCTGATTCCCAAGTATTTGAAACGTTGCACTTGTTTCAGATTTGACCTGTTTATTTGTATGCTGCATGCTGGTGATGATTGTTTCTTTGATATGACCATTACTTCTGTTTTCTTACTATTCAGACTGAGACCTTTCTTGTTGCTTTCTTCTACTATTATATCTATCATTTCTTGTAGTTCATTCTCTGTCTCTGCTATTAAGACTGTGTCATCCGCATATCGTAAATTATTTATGTTGTGACCGTTGACTTCAATTCCATTTTTTGTCTACTATTGATCTCATAATATATTCGCTGTAAAGTGAAAACAAATCTGGTGACAGAACACAGCCTTGTCTGACTCCTTGTTTTATATATTGGAATTGTCCTGTTTGGTTGTTAATTCGCATAGCTGCTGTTTGTTGCCAGTACATGTTTTTAATGATTCGCAGATCCTTGTCATCAATGTTTAATTTCTCAACTTTCAATATGGTACAGTAAATATATTTTTTAAATTTAATACAGAAAGGTTAGAAGATTACAAATTAGTACCGTGAGTTTATGGCATTTCCAGTCGGTACAGTAGGGTAATATTTAAATTTCATACCGTGAGTTTACGGGATTTCCACTCGGTACAGTGGGGTAACATTTTAATTTGATACAGTGAGTTTACGGGATTTCCACTCGGTACAGTGGGGTAATATTTTAATTTGATACAGTGAGTTTACGGGATTTCCACTCGGTACAGTGGGGTAACATTTTAATTTGATACAGTGAGTTTACGGGATTTCCACTCGGTACAGTGGGGTAACATTTTAATTTGATACAGTGAGTTTACGGGATTTCCACTCGTTACAGTGGGGTAACATTTTAATTTGATACAGTGAGTTTACGGGATTTCCACTTGGTACAGTGGGGTAACATTTTAATTTGATACAGTGAGTTTACGGGATTTCCACTCGGTACAGTGGGGTAACATTTTAATTTGATACAGTGAGTTTACGGGATTTTCATCGGTACAGTGGGGTAACATTTTAATTTGATACAGTGAGTTTAGAAGAGAACCATGAAGAGAACCATGAAGAGAAGCATGAAATGAATCATGAAGTGCTTTAACCTACTTGAAATGTCCCACAGCTGACATGCACTCCCGGTCCAGAATGGCAGTTTGAACCTGTAAGTAAAATAATCGATGAAAAGAGGCTGCACAACAGCAGTGAACTCTGACATGTAATAAGAGAAGAGACAGCACAAGAACAGTGAACTCTGACATGTAATAAGAGAAGAGGCTACACAAGAACAGTGAACTCTGACATGTAATAAGAGAAGAGGCTACACAAGAACAGTGAACTCTGACATGTAATAAGAGAAGAGGCTGCACAAGAACAGTGAACTCTGACATGTAATAAGAGAAGAGGCTGCACAAGAACAGTGAACTCTGACATGTAATAAGAGAAGAGACAGCACAACAGCAGTGAACTCTGACATGTAATAAGAGAAGAGACTGCACAACAGCAGTGAACTCTGACATGTAATAAGAGAAGAGACAGCACAAGAACAGTGAACTCTGACATGTAATAAGAGAAGAGGCTACACAAGAACAGTGAAAACTGACATGTAATAAGAGAAGAGGCTGCACAAGAACAGTGAACTCTGACATGTAATAAGAGAAGAGGCTACACAAGAACAGTGAACTCTGACATGTAATAAGAGAAGAGGCTGCACAAGAACAGTGAACTCTGACATGTAATAAGAGAAGAGGCTGCACAAGAACAGTGAACTCTGACATGTAATAAGAGAAGAGGCTACACAAGAACAGTGAACATGTAATAAGAGAAGAGGCTACACAAGAACAGTGAACATGTAATAAGAGAAGAGACTGCACAAGAACAGTGAACATGTAATAAGAGAAGAGACTGCACAAGAACAGTGAACATGTAATAAGAGAAGAGACTGCACAAGAACAGTGAACTCTGACATGTAATAAGAGAAGAGACTACACAAAAACAGTGAACTCTGACATGTAATAAGAGAAGAGACTGCACAAGAACAGTGAACTCTGACATGTAATAAGAGAAGAGACTACACAAAAACAGTGAACTCTGACATGTAATAAGAGAAGAGACTACACAAAAACAGTGAACTCTGACATGTAATAAGAGAAGAGACTGCACAAGAACAGTGAACATGTAATAAGAGAAGAGACTGCACAAGAACAGTGAACATGTAATAAGAGAAGAGACTGCACAAGAACAGTAAACATGTAATAATAGAAGAGACTGCACAAGAACAGTGAACTCTGACATGTAATAAGAGAAGAGACAGCACAAGAACAGTGAACATGTAATAAGAGAAGAGACTGCACAAGAACAGTGAACTCTGACATGTAATAAGAGAAGAGACAGCACAAGAACAGTGAACTCTGACATGTAATAAGAGAAGAGACTGCACAAGAACAGTGAACTCTGACATGTAATAAGAGAAGAGACTGCACAAGAACAGTGAACTCTGACATGTAATAAGAGAAGAGACAGCACAAGAACAGTGAACATGTAATAAGAGAAGAGACTGCACAAGAACAGTGAACTCTGACATGTAATAAGAGAAGAGACAGCACAAGAACAGTCAACATGTAATAAGAGAAGAGACTGCACAAGAACAGTGAACATGTAATAAGAGAAGAGACAGCACAAGAACAGTGAACATGTAATAAGAGAAGAGACAGCACAAGAACAGTGAACATGTAATAAGAGAAGAGACTGCACAAGAACAGTGAACCTGTAATAAGAGAAGAGACTGCACAAGAACAGTGAACATGTAATAAGAGAAGAGACTGCACAAGAACAGTGAACTCTGACATGTAATAAGAGAAGAGACAGCACAAGAACATTGAACTCTGACATGTAATAAGAGAAGAGACTGCACAAGAACAGTGAACATGTAATAAGAGAAGAGACTGCACAAGAACAGTGAACTATAACATGTAATAAGAGAAGAGGCTGCACAAGAACAGTGAACTCTGACATGTAATAAGAGAAGAGGCTGCACAAGAACAGTGAACTCTGACATGTAATAAGAGAAGAGACTGCACAAAAACAGTGAACTCTGACATGTAATAAGAGAAGAGGCTACACAAGAACAGTGAACTCTGACATGTAATAAGAGAAGAGGCTGTACAAGAACAGTGATCATGTAATAAGAGAAGAGACTGCACAAAAACAGTGAACATGTAATAAGAGAAGAGACTGCACAAGAACAGTGAACATGTAATAAGAGAAGAGACAGCACAAGAACAGTGAACATGTAATAAGAGAAGAGACTGCACAAGAACAGTGAGCATGTAATAAGAGAAGAGACAGCACAAGAACGTTGAACATGTAATAAGAGAAGAGACAGCACAAGAACAGTGAACATGTAATAAGAGAAGAGACTGCACAAGAACAGTGAACATGTAATAAGAGAAGAGACTGCACAAGAACAGTGAACATGTAATAAGAGAAGAGACTGCACAAGAACAGTGGACATGTAATAAGAGAAGAGACTGCACAAGAACAGAGAACATGTAATAAGAGAAGAGACAGCACAAGAACAGTGAACATGTAATAAGAGAAGAGACTGCACAAGAACAGTTAACTCTGACATGTAATAAGAGAAGAGACAGCACAAGAACAGTGAACATGTAATAAGAGAAGAGACTGCACAAGAACAGTGAACTCTGACATGTAATAAGAGAAGAGACTGCACAAGAACAGTGAACATGTAATAAGAGAAGAGGCTGCACAAGAACAGTGAACTCTGACATGTAATAAGAGAAGAGACTGCACAAAAACAGTGAACTCTGACATGTAATAAGAGAAGAGGCTACACAAGAACAGTGAACTCTGACATGTAATAAGAGAAGAGGCTGCACAAGAACAGTGATCATGTAATAAGAGAAGAGACTGCACAAAAACAGTGAACTCTGACATGTAATAAGAGAAGAGACTGCACAAAAACAGTGAACTCTGACATGTAATAAGAGAAGAGGCTACACAAGAACAGTGAACTCTGACATGTAATAAGAGAAGAGGCTGCACAAGAACAGTGATCATGTAATAAGAGAAGAGACTGCACAAGAACAGTGAACATGTAATAAGAGAAGAGACAGCACAAGGACAGTGAACATGTAATAAGAGAAGAGACTGCACAGGAACAGTGAACATGTAATAAGAGAAGAGACTGCACAAGAACAGTGAACTCTGACATGTAATAAGTAATAAGAGAAGAGACTACACAAGAACAGTGAACATGTAATAAGAGAAGAGACAGCACAAGAACAGTGAACATGTAATAAGAGAAGAGACTACACAAGAACAGTGAACTCTGTCATGTAATAAGAGAAGAGACTACAGAAGAACAGTGAACTCTGACATGTAATA
Organism: Megaustenia siamemsis; assembly: GCA_032433765.1. Lineage (NCBI taxonomy): Eukaryota > Metazoa > Mollusca > Gastropoda > Stylommatophora > Ariophantidae > Megaustenia > Megaustenia siamemsis. Next base: position 29,107,354 of record JAVIAB010000025.1, on the reverse strand, counting down.
AGAGAAGAGACTGCACAAGAACAGTGATCATGTAATAAGAGAAGAGACTACACAAGAACAGTGATCATGTAATAAGAGAAGAGACAGCACAAGAACAGTGATCATGTAATAAGAGAAGAGACTACACAAGAACAGTGAACTCTGACATGTAATAAGAGAAGAGGCTACACAAGAACAGTGAACTCTGATATGTAATAAGAGAAGAGGCTACACAAGAACAGTGAACTCTGATATGTAATAAGAGAAGAGACTGTACAAAAACAGTGAACTCTGACATGTAATAAGAGAAGAGACTGTACAAAAACAGTGAACTCTGACATGTAATAAGAGAAGAGACTGTACAAGAACAGTGAACTCTGACATGTAATAAGAGAAGAGGAATGGTTTGGGGACAAGGTTTTCACCGATTCTATGGAGCTTGTGTGAGCTGAAGCCATCTTGGATACTTCTGCTACTGTGTGGCGGGGCGTGCAGGTAGGGGAACCTGAACCCTATGTGGCTGTCTTTGTGCTGTGATACTATCAACTAGACCGAGAACTGACCATTTATTGAACAAATTAGCACTTTTCCAGTCATATGAGCACTTTCTCCATCTTGCAAACACTCTCTCCTTCTTGTGAGCACTTTCTCCATCTTGCAAACACTCTCTCCTTCTTGTGAGCACTTTCTCCAGTCTTGCAAACACTCTCTCCAGTCATATGAGCACTTTCTCCATCTTGCAAACACTCTCTCCTTCTTGTGAGCACTTTCTCCATCTTGCAAACACTCTCTCCAGTCTTGTGAGCACTTTCTCCAGTCTTGCAAACACTCTCTCCAGTCATATGAGCACTTTCTCCATCTTGCAAACACTCTCTCCTTCTTGTGAGCACTTTCTCCAGTCTTGCAAACACTCTCTCCAGTCATATGAGCACTTTCTCCATCTTGCAAACACTCTCTCCAGTCATATGAGCACTTTCTCCATCTTGCAAACACTCTCTCCAGTCATATGAGCACTTTCTCCATCTTGCAAACATTCTCTCCAGTCATATGAGCACTTTCTCCATCTTGCAAACACTCCCTCCTTCTTGTGAGCACTTTCTCCAGTCTTGCAAACACTCTCTCCAGTCATATGAGCACTTTCTCCATCTTGCAAACACTCTCTCCTTCTTGTGAGCACTTTCTCCAGTCTTGCAAACACTCTCTCCAGTCATATGAGCACTTTCTCCATCTTGCAAACACTCTCTCCAGTCTTGCAAACACTCTCTCCAGTCATATGAGCACTTTCTCCATCTTGCAAACACTCTCTCCAGTCTTGCAAACACTCTCTCCAGTCATATGAGCACTTTCTCCATCTTGCAAACACTCTCTCCAGTATTATGAGCACTTTCTCCATCTTGCAAACACTCTCTCCAGTCATATGAGCACTTTCTCCAGTCTTGCAAACACTCTCTCCAGTCTTGTGAGCACTTTCTCCAGTCTTGCAAACTCTCTCCAGTCATATGAGCACTTTCTCCATCTTGCAAACACTCTCTCCAGTCATATGAGCACTTTCTCCATCTTGCAAACACTCTCTCCAGTCATATGAGCACTTTCTCATATCACATCCTCAAGGCAATTGATAGCCATAATTTAATACATCTCCAGAAAATGTTCAACATCATTTGGAAAGCAGAGAAGACGCCTCATAAATGGAAAAAAAGGAATCATTGTTAAAATCCCAAAAAAGGGCAATCTTAGAGATTGTAACAACTGGAGGGGCGTGGCACTTTTGTCAGTTGCCTCAAAGTTATTCTGCAAAATCATCCTAAATAGAATAAAGGATTCAATAGATACAGTAATGCGTGAAGTACAGGCTGGGTTTAGAAAAGGGAGAAGCTGCCTTAACCACATTTTTACTCTACGACTTATATTGGAGGAACACATTGAAAAGCAAAAACTTTTTGTACTTAGCTTCATCGACTTCAAAAAAGCATTCGACAGCATTCATAGAGATTCTTTGTGGAAAATTCTGAAGCAATATGGCTTACCATCAAAAATCATAAATATTATCAAAGACATGTATGATGGTTACACATGTGCAGTTCGTACAGAGGAAGGACTGAGCGAATGTTTCCCAATAGAAACTGGGGTTAAACAAGGATGTATTTTATTGCCCTTGTTATTTGGAGTTGTTATGGACTTCATAATGAAGAAATGCTGCACTGGTAATAAAGGCATCAAATGGATAAAAGGAGACCATTTGGAGGACCTCGACTTTGATGATGACATAGTTCTCATCAGCAGCCAGATAAAAACGATGCAGGAAAACACAAATTAACTATCATCAATAGCCAGCAAAATTGGGCTTGAGATCAATCATCAAAAGACTAAAGTCATGAAAAGTTTAATTCCAACAGACGACAAAATATACATGGAAAACAAACCAGTGGAAGAAATCGACCACTTTATCTATCTTGGAAGTCACATTGATCGAGAAGGGGATACAAGCAAAGAAATTAGATTCAGAATAGCTAAAGCAGCAATGTCTTTCAGAAGCTTTGAAAAGTTGTGAAAATCAAAACTCATCAGAACAAACACAAAACTTAGACTATTCAAATCAAATGTACTATCAGCCCTTACATATGCGTGTGAGAGCTGGAAAACAACAAGAGATATAGAAACAAAGTTGAACGCATTCGAAAATAAATGTCTAAGGAAAATACTTGGTACAGCGTGGAACGAATTCAAAACAAACGAGGAAATTAGAGAAATCGCCAATCAACCACTAATATCTTCAGTAATAAAGAAAAGATGATGGTCATATGTTGGACATGTAGAAGAGATAATAACCGAATAGCAAAGCAAGCCCTCATGTGGGAAACAACAGGTAAGAGAAAAAGAGGAAGACCCAGAGAGACACTGAGAAGAACATTGATGAGAGAGGCAAGAGCAGCAGGAATCGGCTCCCTCAATGAGATAGAGCTGCTTGCACAGAACAGAGACAAATGGCGAGATTTGATAAATTATCTTTGAAAGAATTGAAAACTGTTAGAACAAAAACTCAGATAAGAGAAGGAGTATCTTGGTCTACGCCCTATGGGCCGGCTACGGCTCAAAAGGTCAATAGATAGATAGATAGATTTGCTATGACATGAATCGTTCTGAAAGAGGCCAATGCAAAAAGAGAGTTAATATCTCATAACATGGACAGTTTGTGTCAGTAAATGACGACGATTGTTATAACAAAATAGTAATTGTTCTGTATAACGATTCTCTTGGTTTGCCTAGCTCTCTTTTATCATATGGTTTCCACATGAATCTACAAATGACAAAGGTTAGGGTTCGATCCCAACCGACGGCTTCCAGTTCACCAAACCTTAAATGGGTACCAGATTTTTTTCTGGGTAAGTAAAGCGCCACAGGCGTATTACCGACCACATTACCCCAAAATTCATGTGCTGAAGGTCTGTAAAATGTATGGTCCTAACACCATATTTTACTTTATTCTGTATACTGTTGTGTATAAGATAATTCCTTTTAATGTTTAATTAAACCTTTTAGAATGTCTTCATTGCTATTTTCATTATCCAGGGTATTTGAAAGATTTTTCTGTAGCATTTTGTTTAGAATAGATTTTCTTCTTTGCTTCTGTGCGAGATTTTCCTTGATTCACAAACCATATGTTGCTTTCGGGTAGATACAAGTGAACCTACCATATATTGCTTTCGGGTAGATACAAGTGAACCTTTCTGGATAGGCGGCAGAGAAAAACTCTCGAGCTAAGACGCTGATTCAAGTCTTGTACGTTACCTTGTCCTTTAAATACATGTCCTCATTAACTGTAATTAATGGTGCCTTGCTGGTGTTGTGCTATATGTTCTTCTTGACATTTCATGTGTGTGTTGCTATTGTTCAATCTTCTTTTGATCTCTTTCTGACAGTCTCCATTTTTAGTTACTATTGGATCGGGCGGACATCATCAATGCCCTCCGAGATGTGGGAAGAGCACAGGACTTCGACAAACACAGATCCACTTCACTTCTTCGGATGATGGAGATGGGAGTTAAGATGGGCACAGCCAGAAATGAGAAACTTAGTGGCCGTGTAAGAAGACTTATCAACCAACATAGAACTGGAGTCGTCAGTCGCTGGACACTGCGGGAATTGCTGAGGAGGGGATCTGAGCACCTATGGACATGTTCGGAGTGCAATGATGATGACCCGCAAATAACTCAATAGTTACTACAGATCCCAGATACTCATAGTCTGTTACAAACTCAAGTTCTTCATTGTTGATGATGATTTTGAGTTAGCTTTTTGTTTTGTCAGTGGACATATCTTAGTTTTATGTATGTTTAGATATTGATTTTTCTCTTCACTGTGTTGTTTAACACATTTAACACTTGTCTCTCTTAATCATCCTGCACTGTTTGAGAGGAGGACTTTGTCATCAGCATATCTGAGTTCTGGAATTATCTTACCATTTATTGTGAAAGGGTTAAATCTCACAAATTTGTCATTGTTTCTGACATTTCTCATGATGTTCTCATTTCTCATGATGTTCTCAACATTGATTTCAATGTCTACGTAGGTAACATTTGTAACTGGTTTGTAAAATTGCATAGTTACGTGTTACATTTGAAGCTATGTTGGTAATACCCAGGACTTACGTATTGGTCGTGTTGATCTGTGGGCCTTTTTGACCAGAAATGTTGACATAAATAAATGTTCATCAATAAAATGTAAGCAACAACAGTCTAAAATATTTATTATTTAAATACGTTACCAAATCTCTCCATCCTTTCTCAGGATTTTGTTTCCTGTACGGAGCAAGACGACTTTTTAATTCCTCACAGGCTTTCTGTAATTAATGAGGCAATAATAAACTGAGAGATAATGAGACTACTGGAAGAAATAGTGACATGGTTCCTGCAACAATAGTTTATAAAACAATAGCCAAGTATAGGCACAAGAAAAACAATTGTTCACATTGATCCAGTGTAGATATAAGAAACATAAATTGCTCACATTGATCCAGTGTAGACATAAGAAACATAAATTGCTCACATTGATCCAGTGTAGACATAAGAAACATAAATTGCTCACATTGATCCAGTGTAGACATAAGAAACATAAATTGCTCACATTGATCCAGTGTATATATAAGAAACATAAATTGCTCACATTGATCCAGTGTAGATATAAGAAACATAAATCGCTCACATTGATCCAGTGTAGACATAAGAAACATAAATTGCTCACATTGATCCAGTGTAGACATAGGAAACATAAATTGCTCACATTGATCCAGTGTAGACATAGGAAACATAAATTGCTCACATTGATCCAGTGTAGACATAAGAAACATAAATTGCTCACATTGATCCAGTGTAGACATAAGAAACATAAATTGCTCACATTGATCCAGTGTAGATATAAGAAACATAAATTGCTCACATTGATCCAGTGTAGATATAAGAAACATAAATTGTTCACATTGATCCAGTGTAGATATAAGAAACATAAATTGCTCATATTGATCCAGTGTAGACATAAGAAACATAAATTGCTCACATTGATCCAGTGTAGACATAAGAAACATAAATTGTTCACATTGATCCAGTGTAGACATAGGAAACATAAATTGCTCACATTGATCCAGTGTAGATATAAGAAACATAAATTGCTCACATTGATCCAGTGTAGATATAAGAAACATAAATTGCTCACATTGATCCAGTGTAGACATAGGAAACATAAATTGCTCACATTGATCCAGTGTAGACATAAGAAACATAAATTGTTCACATTGATCCAGTGTAGATATAAGAAACATAAATTGCTCACATTGATCCAGTGTAGATATAAGAAACATAAATTGCTCACATTGATCCAGTGTAGACATAGGAAACATAAATTGCTCACATTGATCCAGTGTAGATATAAGAAACATAAATTGCTCACATTGATCCAGTGTAGATATAAGAAACATAAATTGCTCACATTGATCCAGTGTAGATATAAGAAACATAAATTGCTCACCTTAAAATCCATCGCAAGTAGTGTATATTGTCATTAATAGTGTGTAAGTGTAAATGTTGGGGCCCACCTTACAGAGCAAGAAATTAAAGAAGCATAGTTTCAGCAGAATGGGGCAACAGCACACACAGCCACAACATCACTTATCTAGAAAGTATATTTGTAAATCACATTATTTCACGTAGAATCTGACCTGCTCATTCACCAGACCTGACTCCACCTGACTATTATCTGTGGGGTGCGCTGATAGGAAAAGTTGATCTCAATAATCCACAAACAGTTAATGACCTGAAGTCAGAAATCTTCATCCAGATCCAACAAATATCACCAGTCATTATCCAGAAGGTTTTTGAAAATATGGAGAGGCGAGTCAACAAATATCACAGGTCATTATCCAGAAGGTTTTTGAAAATATGTAGAGGCGAGTCAACAAATATCACAGGTCATTATCCAGAAGGTTTTTGAAAATATGTAGAGGCGAGTCAACAAATGTCTTGAGGCCCGTAGTGGACATTTTGAACACATGCTGTAGACACAACTTCATCGTGTGGACAGCCATTTTATCCAACACAAGCCAGCGTGTCTAGATGAAACAATTTACGTTACAATTCTTCGTAATTTCTAAATTATTTTCACTTCACAACGACTTTACCCTGCTACAGTTTTAAGTGAGAAAAGAGAGAGTTGCCGTTCTTTAACACAAGAGAACAGATCTGATGGCGGGAATTGTTGAAAGCGCTTCGTTTGTTTATGTTTTTTTTTTACTTTAAGATATCTTGCACTTTCTTTTATTTTTAAATTTAGTAGTTTTTTTTTTTTTTAATAATCTTCTTCTTCTTCTGTAGCTGTGTTTAGTTAAGTCGGCAGGTTATCTTCATTGCCAAAACGGAGAATGAAACATTGGACCCATGCCTTGTATACGAAGTTAAGCAGATGTTACACTTGAAGAGGATAACAAAATGTGAGAGTAATGTGAAACCACCTACCAGAACGGCCGTGCAAAACAAATCTGAGCCAATGGAGCCAGCTGTGGGTGGGTTGTTTGGCACGCAGTTTGTGCTGGCGTCAGCTACATGAACGTAATTCTGGGGATGTCTAGAACTCGCGTTACTACCTGGCAAGTAGAGGATCAATAATTGTGATAGATTTTGCCACACTGCAAATACGTTAAGAAAGAACATCAGAAACATATTTATTTACATGTTTTATATTTTTCTAAAATACAATTAAAAGCATGTCCCAAAACTGACTGGCTCTTAAATTGCCTTTTGACTCTTGGCTCCATCACAATAAATGAATCACGATCTGCCTTGTCACCGCTGTCTGCCAGTAACTGGGTTTGTTCAAATGTCTTTTCTTTGATACGTCCCATTTCTCTCATTTGTCTGCCAGTAACTGGGTTTGTTCAAATGTCTTTTATTTGATACGTCCCATTTCTCTCATTTGTCTGCCAGTAACTGGGTTTGTTCAAATGTCTTTTCTTTGATACGTCCCATTTCTCTCATTTGTCTGCCAGTAACTGGGTTTGTTCAAATGTCTTTTCTTTGATACGTCCCATTTCTCTCATTTGTCTGCCAGTAACTGGGTTTGTTCAAATGTCTTTTCTTTGATACGTCCCATTTCTCTCATTTGTCTGCCAGTAACTGGGTTTGTTCAAATGTCTTTTCTTTGATACGTCCCATTTCTCTCATTTGTCTGCCAGTAACTGGGTTTGTTCAAACGTCTTTTCTTTGATACGTCCCATTTCTCTCATTTGTCTGCCAGTAACTGGGTTTGTTCAAATGTCTTTTCTTTGAAACGTCCCATTTCTCTCATTTGTCTGCCAGTAACTGGGTTTGTTCAAATGTCTTTTCTTTGATACGTCCCATTTCTCTCATTTGTCTGCCAGTAACTGGGTTTGTTCAAATGTCTTTTCTTTGATACGTCCCATTTCTCTCATTTGTCTGCCAGTAACTGGGTTTGTTCAAATGTCTTTTCTTTGATACGTCCCATTTCTCTCATTTGTCTGCCAGTAACTGGGTTTGTTCAAATGTCTTTTATTTGATACGTCCCATTTCTCTCATTTGTCTGCCAGTAACTGGGTTTGTTCAAATGTCTTTTCTTTGATACGTCCCATTTCTCTCATTTGTCTGCCAGTAACTGGGTTTGTTCAAATGTCTTTTCTTTGATACGTCCCATTTCTCTCATTTGTCTGCCAGTAACTGGGTTTGTTCAAATGTCTTTTCTTTGATACGTCCCATTTCTCTCATTTGTCTGCCAGTAACTGGGTTTGTTCAAATGTCTTTTCTTTGATACGTCCCATTTCTCTCATTTGTCTGCCAGTAACTGGGTTTGTTCAAATGTCTTTTCTTTGATACGTCCCATTTCTCTCATTTGTCTGCCAGTAACTGGGTTTGTTCAAATGTCTTTTCTTTGATACGTCCCATTTCTCTCATTTGTCTGCTTAACCATCTTCCGATCAATGTAAAAAGTGCTAACTCAATAATCACAAATGTTATCTTATGTGTGTTTAATTAGGATCCTCATGACAGCACTCATGACAGCACTCATGCAGCACTCTTGACAGCACTCATGACAACACTCATGACAGCACTCACGACAGCACTCATGACACACCCATGACAGCACTCATGACAGCACTCATGACACACCCATGACAGTACTCATGACAGCACTCATGACACACCCATGACAGCACTCATGACACACCCATGACAGCACTCATGACAGCACTCATGACACACCCATGACAGCACTCATGACAGCACTCATGACACACCCATGACAGCACTCATGACAGCACTCATGACACACCCATGACAGCACTCATGACAGCACTCATGACACACCCATGACAGTACTCATGACACACCCATGACAGCACTCATGACACACCCATGACAGCACTCATGACATACCCATGACAGCACTCATGACAGCACTCATGACACACCCATGACAGCACTCATGACAGCACTCATGACACACCCATGACAGCACTCATGACACACCCATGACAGCACTCATGACATACCCATGACAGCACTCATGACAGCACTCATGACACACCCATGACAGCACTCATGACACACCCATGACAGCACTCATGACACACCCATGACAGCACTCATGACACACCCATGACAGCACTCATGACACACCCATGACAGCACTCATGACAGCACTCATGATACACCCATGACAGCACTCATGACACACCCATGACAGCACTCATGACAGCACTCATGACACACCCATAGGTACTCCGATCTTCTCCATCAGCACACAACCACTAAGTGTGCCAGTTTGGTGTTTGTTGACAAATCCTCTCATTTGACCTGAATTTTGCTCTTTTCTGGCAACACCGGTCGCTACTCCCAGTCTGCGAAATCGGTCAGCCTGTCTGCTCTGTCGTTGCACACCACCACAGACAGGACATACATGATGATGATGATGCAAATTTTGGATCTTTGTCTCAACCACTGCCGGCAAATAAAGTCTGACTCTACTTTGTAGATCATCTTCATTGGGTCACTCAGGACACACACACACACTCAAGATATACACACACACTCAGGGCACGTGCACCTACACACACTCAGGACACACACACACACTCAAGATATACACACACACTCAGGGCACGTGCACCTACACACACTCAGGACACACACACACACTCAAGATATACACACACACTCAGGGCACGTGCACCTACACACACTCAGGACACACACACACACTCAAGATATACACACACACTCAGGGCACGTGCACCTACACACACTCAGGACACACACACACACTCAAGATATACACACACACTCAGGGCACGTGCACCTACACACACTCAGGACACGTGCACCTACACACACTCAGGACACACACGATTACACTCTTGAATCTCTAGCCAATCAAAAGCCGTCATCACTGTCACTACTCCCATCTCTAAACTACAGGTCGCCATTGCTAGGCGCCGCTATCCACGTGAGTAGTTCAACCATTCGATCGAGCAGTGAATGTCCAAGCACTCCGTTGATGACGTAGAACAGAACCATTTATGTAGCACGTCCACATTAACGCAGTTTTCACATGATCACTCACTTCTACGTTAACTGTAATCGGACTCTTCCCTGCATCCTCCATCTAATGTCACAATAGAAAGTGACTTTAAGTTCTAGAAGAGCAGGTATCCATTCTGCCCTAGAAATAGAATTAGCTGGCAGTCTGGCCTATCCATAATTTACCTCTCCTTAATTCAATTATTTTCAATAAAATTCAATTATTTTCTCATAACCGTAGGGTCGGGTAATTTTACCTGCTACTGTATGCAGTAAACAGTACAACCTGTGGCTGCCCTGCTGCCTTGCAGGTGAGCTCGGGAGAGTAAAAGGCTAAGGGAGGGTACCCCGAAGTAAAACAACCCCAGTACCTTGTGGGTGAGACTTTTTAGTCAAAGGCTAGCGGAGCCAAACGTAAACAAACCGACGGAAGGCAACAGAAAACCGTCGTAGCTTCTTCGTACAATTATGAATCGCCACAATAAAGAAACAAGAAAAAGAGTTCTTAAATGTTATGTAGAACCAGCCTTAACATATGGATGTGAATCATTGACAATAGGACAACAGACAAGAAAATCACTAGAGTCTGTAGAAATGTGGTTTTACAGAAGAATGTTGAGAATACCATGGACAGCTAAGAAGAGTAATGAAGAGGTTCTGAGAGAGGTCAAAGCAAAAAGAGAGCTAATTTCCAATATTAGGAAGAAACAATCATCAATTTTTGGTCATGTAATGAGAAGAGAACAACTGGAATATATTGTAACGACTGGGAAAATTGAGGGACGAAGAGATAGAGGGAAGCAAAGAGAAAAAATACCAGACAGCTTAAGAGAATGGCTTGGCAGAAGGTCAACAACAGAAATGATAATTAACTGTCGAGATCGAAAATTGTGGAGAGACATGATCACCTACGCCAGCAGGTCCGGTACTTGATGATGATGATGTTCTCATACAGTGGATGTCTGATCAGTGCTTATCTTTTGATATGCACAAACGCTTTGTATTATGATTCTGCTCTCCGTAGAGGGGACATCCAATAGAATTGCCATGCCTAAAGTGTCTCTCGTGCAGCCCACAATTTAGCCCAAATTAGCTCTCTTTTTGCTTTGGACTCTTTCAGAAAGTTTTCAATACTCTTCTTAGCTGTCCATGGTATTCTCAACATTCTTCTGTATAACCACATTTCTGTTAGTTGTAATAGACAGAGAAATTAAAGATGTCTGTGAAATCATCAAGTAACAGGAAAAGGCAAATGACAAAATGACATGAAAATGTCTTATATAATGATCGTCATCATGTGCCATACCGGTTGGCGTAGGCGATCATGTCTCTCCACAATCTTTTATCTACAGTGCATTGTATCAGTTCTGTTGTTGACTGTTTTCCATGCCATGACACCAAGCTATCCAGTATTTTCTCTCTTTGTCGCCTGCGATCTCTCTTTCCTTTTATTTTGCTAGTTGTAACCAAGTATTCCAACTTTCCTCTTCTCATGATGTGCCCGAAAAATGTTGATTGCTTCTTTCTGATGTTTTTTAAGAGCTCTATTTTTGTGTTGGCCTCTTTGAGAACTTCCTCATTTGTCTTTTTAGCTGTCCAGGGAACTTTCAACATTCTTCTGAGAAATCCCATCTCTGTGACCTCTAATCGTCTTTTCATTTGTTTGTCTACTCTCCTTTATTCGCTTCCATAGATCAGAATTGGTTCTATATAGCACCGATGAACTCTCTTTCTCATTTTTATTGACATAGATTTGTTGCATAAGATATTTTTCATTTTCTGAAATGCCATTTTGGCCTGAGCTATTCTGCTTTTTATTTCTGTGGTGCATCTTCCATCTGATGTTATTATTGTGCCCAAGTATTATATGATATAATGATCAAATTAATATAAACAGACAAACAATGATTGGACACATTTAGCAGAGACAGACTAGCGGTAAGATAAAAGGTAAGGAGGCTGAGCATTTCCACCTGAATCATTTTAGTGTTGAGTCCTTGACCGATCTCCACAGCTCCTGAAAGTATGAGAACTGAGCCATCCCTGTAGATGTTGACAAGAGCGGTACCCTGTAAGTTGAACATTTATTGTGATCATGAGCATTAATATAACTTGTTACTTGCTATTATGAGCATTGATATAACTCGTTACTTGTTAACATGAGCATTAATATAACTTGTTACTTGTGAACATGGGCATTAATATAACTTGTTACTTGCTATTATGAGCATTGATATAACTCGTTACTTGTGAACATGGGCATTAATATAACTTGTTACTTCCTACTATGAGCATAAATATAACTTGTTACTTGCTATCATGAGCATTAATATAACTTGTTACTTGCTATTATTCCTACATCCATCACTTTAAGCTCTTGACCTACGACCGACCTTGTAGATCGGTACGGGACCTCGGAAACGTTGTTGAGCATGGAGACAACAAATACAACTCTAGCAAATATAACAGCCCGCGAGGACCAGAGAAGAAGCTAGAGACCACACATGTATCTCTCTCCAACTCTGAAAAGTAAATGAGGGAAGGAAGAAGAGTAAGAAGTATACACACGATTGTCCTGAGACATTTGTTTTTGTTGAAGCAATTTCTGTTATTGATCTTCAGCTTCCATGTTCATCAGTAAGGAAGGTTGGGGGGGGGGGGGGGGGGGGGGAGAGATCTTGAGTTGTGTCTTCAATTTGACGGGAAGGATCAACTTTAGATTATTTCTTGTAAGGGGTTAAAGCAAGGAAATGCACATGAATGTATACAAATGAATGTATACAAATGAATGTATACAAATGAATGTATACAAATGAATGTATACAAATGAATGTATACAAATGAATGTATACAAATGCGAAGCTGCAGTAAAACTAAATGTGAGGGAGATTTGAAAAAATAAAATATAGAAAAAATAGTATGGTAAAAGCTTTACGTAATTAATAGACGACACAAATTTGAACGACCTTTTCGGCTCAATAGGCCTTCAGCAGGAACAAACAAACAATACACACACAGATATGTAAGTAAATAAAAGTAATCCTACATAGCTAACTGGTAATGAAACATTCAAAACAAAATAATCAAAACTGGTTTAAGAAAAGACCAAAAAATCTTCCCTGTGTCATAGACCGTGACCGGAACGAGAAAGAGAGAGAATATGCGCGGTGGTGCGCTGTAATTACCCTGATGGTGAAATGGTCAAACAGTGTAAGGGTTCTAAAAATATGTGAGTGGGGGACACTTTTTCTTGTAGGTTATCTTTGACTACAATTGTCATTAACAACATTATAGTGAACATTTATTGGCAAGGTAATATTAAATACAAAGGTGAGACTGGATAGTATTTTAAGCTGACTGTCCTAAAACTTTGTTCTCCAATCATTTCTTCAAGGAAAGCCATGTCAAAGCTGTCTACCATTCTACTCGTGACTTTGCAGTTTGTTTTTTATTCTTGACAAAATTGTTGAGATACAAAAGCCATCTATTTATTTTGCTGATCCCCCCCCCCCCCCCCCACCGCGCCTTTTCAAGTAGTAGTAACCTTCACTTGGACCCGTCCCAGGAGCCCAGTATAACTCAGATATTCCAAGTCGGAATCAATTCTTTCTTCCACTACAAATAAGGGAAAGTGGATCAGTCCATCTGTCATTGTTAGAACTGAAACATCAGCAACAGGCATTTGAAGGTAAAGGTAGCCACATATCTCAACTAAGAATGAAAACAATAAATGAAATAGGTCAATAACATATCATAAGTGGAGACGACCTCGTGGTTGGTGATGACAACGCTACCATTGGAAGGGCTCGCTCAGTAGACACATCAAATACAAGTAATGTTGCCTCCTTCTCTCTTTCTCACTCTTTGTATCTACCTCTTTCTCCCCTCTCTCTCTTCCTCTCTCCCTCACTCTGACTTCCCCTTTTTCTCCTTTCAAATCTCTCTTCATCTCGTTCCTTCTCCGCTTCCACCCTCTTTCTCTCTTCCTCTTTCTCCCACACCGTTTCGCTTCATCCATCCATCTCTCTCCCCCTCCCTCCATCTCTCTCTCGCTCACTCTCTCTCTATCGCTCCACACCCTCTCTCCCATTCCCTCTCTCTCTATCGCTCCACACCCTCTCTCCCATTCCCTCTCTCTCTATCGCTCCACACCCTCTCTCCCATTCCCTCTCTCTATCGCTCCACACCCTCTCTCCCCCTCCCTCTCTCTCTATCGCTCCACACCCTCTCTCCCACTCCCTCTCTCTCTATCGCTCCACACCCTCTCTCCCACTCCCTCTCTCTCTATCGCTCCACACCCTCTCTCCCACTCCCTCTCTCTCTATCGCTCCACACCCTCTCTCCCACTCCCTCTCTCTCTATCGCTCCACACCCTCTCTCCCACTCCCTCTCTCTCTCTATCGCTCCACGCCCTCTCTCCCCTCCCTCGCTCTAACTCCAGGATTATCTCTTCTTATCTCTCTCATTTTCCCTCTCTCTAAGTCTTTCTCACTCTCTCCATCTCGCCTCCATTTCCCTGCCTATATCTCTCCATCACTCTCTCTCCATTCCTCTATCTCTCTCCCTATCTCTCCATCCCTATCTCTCTCCCTCTCTCTCCATCCCTCTATCTCTCCATCACTTTATCTCTCCATCCCTTTATCTATCCATCCCTATATCTCTCCATCCCTAAATCTCTTCCTCTCTCTCCTCCCTCTATCTCCATCCCTCTATCTCTCCATCCCTATATATCTCCATCCCTATATCTCTCCATCCCACTATCTCTCCATCCTATATCTCTCCATCCCTATATCTCTCCATCACTATATCTCTTCCTCTCTCTCCTCCCTCTCTATCCATCCCTCTATCTATCTCACTCTCCCTCCTCCCTCTCTCTCCATCCCTATCTCTCTCCCTCTCCATCCCTCTATTTCTCCATCCCTATCTCTCTTCCTATTTCTCCATCCCTATATCTCTCCATCCCTATATCTCTCTCCCTCTCTCCATCCCTCTATCTCTCCATCCCTTTATCTCTTCCACTCACTTCATCCCTCTATCTCTTCTTCTCTCTCCTTCCCTTTATCTCTTCTTCTTTCTCCTCCTATCTCTTCCTCTCTCTCCTCCCTCTAACTCTTTCTCTCTCCATCCCTTTCTCTCTCTCTATCCCACTATCTCTCCCTCTCTCTCCATCCCTCTATCTCTTCTTTTCTCCATCCCTCTATCTCTTCCTCTCTCCATCCCTTTATCTCTTTCTCTCTCTCCATCCTCTATCTCTTTCTCTCTATCCCCCTATCTCTTCCTCTCTCCATCCCTCTATCTCTCTCCATCCCACAATCTCTTCATCTCTCTCAATCCCTCTATCTCTCTCTATCCCTCTATCTCTTCCTCTCTCCATCCCTCTATCTCTTCCTCTCTCCATCCCTCAATCTCTTCATCTCTCTCTATCCCTCTATTTCTCCCTCTCTCTCCATCCCTCTATCTCTTTCTCTCTCTCCATCCCTTTATCTCTTCCTCTCTCCCCCTCTATCTCTTCCTCTCTCCATTCCTCTATCTATTCCTCTCTCTCCAGCCCTCTACTCCCCTCTTTCCATCTCTCTATCCCTTCCTCTGTCTCCATCCCTCTATCTCTTCATCTCTCTCTCTATCCCTCTATCTCTTCCTCTCTCTACTCCCTCTATCTCTCCATCTCTCTCTATCCATCTATCTCTTCCTCTCTCCATCCCTGTATCTCTTCCTCTCTCACTACCCCTCTATCTCTCCCTCTCACTCTATCCCTCTATCCCTCTATCCCTCTATCTCTTCCTCTCTCCATCCCTCAATCTCTTCATCTCTCTCTATCCTCTATCTCTCCCACTCTCTCCATCCCTCTATCTCTCCCTCTCTCTCCATCCCTCTATCTCTTCCTCTCACTCCCCCTTCTATCTCTTCCTCTATCTCCATCCCTCTATCTCTTCCTCTCACTCCCCCTCTATCTCTCCCTCTCTCTCCATCCCTCTATCTCTTCTTTCTCACACCTCCCTCTATCTCTCCCTCTCTCTCCATCCCTCTATCTCTTCCTCTCACTCCCACCTCTATCTCTTCCTTTATCTCTCCATCCGTCTATCTCTTCCTCTCACTCCCCCCTCTATCTCTCCATCTCTCTCCATCCCTCTATCCCTCCCTCTATCCCTCCTCTCTCTATCCCTCTATCTCTTCCTCTCTCTCCTTCATCTCTCTATTCCTCTCTCCATCCCTCTATGTTCCTCTCTCTCTATCCCTCTATCTTTCCCTCTCTATCTATCCCTCTATCTCTCCCTCTTTCCATCTCTCTATCCCTCCCTCTCTCTCTATCCCTCTATCACTCCCTCTTTCCATCTCTCTATCCCTCCCTCTCTCTCTCTAACCCTCTATCTCTCCCTCTTTCCATCTCTCTATCCCTTCCTCTCTCTCTATCCCTCTATCTCTCCTCTTTCCATCTCTCTATCCCTCTGTCTCTCTTTATCCCTCTATCTCTCCCTCTTTCCATCCCTCTATCCCTTCCTCACTCTCCATCCCTCTATCTCTCCCTCTCTCCATCTCTCTATCCCTCCCTCTCTCTCTCTATCCCTCTATCTTTTCCTCTCTCTCTATCCTCTATCTCTCCCTCTCTCCATCTCTCCATCTCTCTATCCTTCCCTCTCTCTCCATCCCTCTATCTCTCCCTCCCTCTCTCTCTATCCCTTTATCTTTCCCTCTCTCTCAATCCCTCTATCTCTCCCTCTCTCCATCACTCTATCCTTTCCTCTCTCTCCATCCCTCTATTTCTCCCTCCCTCTCTATCTATCCCTCTATCTTTCCCTCTCTATCATCTATCTCTCCCTCTCTCCATCTCTCTATCCTTCCCTCTCTCTCCATCCCTCTATCTCTCCCTCCCTCTCTCTCTATCCCTCTATCTTTCCCTCTCTCTCTATCCCTCTATCTCTCCCTCTCTCCATCCCTCTATCCCTCCCTCTCTCTCCATCCCTCTATCTCTCCCTCTTTCCATCTCTCTATTCCTCCCTCTCTCTCTATCCCTCTATCTCTCCCTCTTTCCATCCCTCTATCCCTCCCTCTCTCTCTATCCCTCTATCCCTCCCTCTCTCTCTATCCCTCTATCCCTCCCTCTCTCTCTATCCCTCTATCTTTCCCTTTCTCTCTATCCCTCTATCTGTCCCTCTCTCTATCCCTCCCTCTCTCTCTATCGCTCTATCTGTCCCTCTCTCCATCCCTCTATCTCTCCCTTTCTCTCTATCCCTCTATCTCTCCCTCTCTCTATCCCTCTATCTTTCCCTCTCTCTCTATCCCTCTATCTTTTCCTCTCTCTCTATCCCTCTATCTTTCCCTCTCTCTCTATCCCTCTATCTCTCCCTCTCTCCACCCCTCTATCCCTCCCTCTCTCTCCATCCCTCTATCTCTCCCTCTTTCCATCTCTCTATTCCTCCCTCTCTCTCTATCCCTCTATCTCTCCCTCTTTCCATCCCTCTATCCCTCTCTCTATCCCTCTATCCCTCCCTCTCTCTCTATCCCTCTATCCCTCCCTCTCTCTCTATCCCTCTATCCCTCCCTCTCTCTATCCCTCTATCTTTCCCTCTCTCTCTATCCCTCCCTCTCTCTCCATCCCTATATCCCTCCCTCTCCCTCTATCCCTCCCTCTTTCTCCATTCCTATATCCCTCCCTCTCTCACCATCCTTCTATCTCTCCCTCTCTCTCCATTCCTCTATCCTTCCCTCTCTCTCCATCCCTCTATCTCTCCCTCTCTCTCTATCCCTCTATCTGTCCCTCTCTCCATCCCTCTATCTCTCCCTCTCTCTCTATCCCTCTATCTCTCCCTCTCTCTATCCCTCTATCTTTCCCTCTCTCTCTATCTCTCCCTCTCTCTCCATCCCTCCCTCTCTCTCCATCCCTCTATCTCTCCCTCTCTCTCCATCCCTCTATCTCTCCCTCTCTCTCCATCCCTCTATCTCTTCCTCTCTCTAATCTACAAGATAAAACCTACCTGATTCATCGATTGTTTTGGATAACCAAGTCCATAAGTGAGTGGAATGATTGAGATGCCTCGCTTCTTCCATTGATTGGATCTGCGTATTAATTAGAGAAGATTGAGTCGAATAAAAAATGTTTTGCTGGTATTGATGTTACATGCAAGTAATCCACACACAAAATAACATCATCATCAAATACCATGCCTCCTGGCGTAGATGATCATGTCCCTCCACAGCTTTCGATCTCGACAGTTATTTATCATTTCTGTTGTTGACCTTCTGCCAAGCCATTCTCTTAAGCTGTCTTGTATATTTTCTCTTTGTTTCCCTCTATCTCTTCGTCCCTCAATTTTCCCAGTTGTTACAATATATTCCAGTTGTTCTCTTCTTATTACATGGCCAAAAAATGATGATTGTTTCTTCCTAATATTGTAAATTAGCTCTCTTTTTGCTTTGGCCTCTTTCAGAAAGTTTTCATTACTCTTCTTAGCTGTCCATGGTATTCTCAACATTCTTCTGTAAAACCACATTTCTACAGACTCCTGTGATTTTCTTGGACCTATTGTCCATGATTCACATCCATATGTTAAACTGGCTCTACATAACATTTAAGAACTCTTTTTCTTGTTTCTATTATCAACAATTGATTGCATAGTATCTTCCTTTCAAAATAAAATAGGATTCCTGAAATAATAATGCGTTCATGCGGAAAGTCTAAACAACTATAGAAATATGTAGACTACTCACTGCCTCCAAGAATCGCTAAGATAGAACAAAGAACAAGTGAATCAAATGTTGAGGCAGGTTCACTAAAAGACGAAACAATTAAAGCAATGATGTGTCTGCCTCACATACGGCCTTCTCACGACAACAACAAGACAGAACACACAGAATACAAGAAATGTACTCACATCTCACAACATAATTAGAACAAGACTGTACTCACATCTCACAACATAATTAGAACAAGGCTGTACTCACATCTCACAACACAATTAGAACAAGGCTGTACTCACATCTCACAACATAATTAGAACAAGACTGTACTCACATCTCACAACATAATTAGAACAAGACTATGAAGACTACAAATGAAATTCCTGGGGCATGTTAGAAAACACAACAGCCTAAAATGAGTAATATTGGAAGGGAAAGTACAAGGTAAAAGAGGCAGAGGCAGACGAAGACTAACATGGACGAGTTTACATCAAAAGATGGATAAGTCAACCTATGACAATCTGCACCATCAAAACAAGAGACGGAGTGGAATGGCGCTACATGGTAGCCAACCTTCGATGCGGAGACGGCACTCAATGATGATGAATGATGACTCACATCTAATCGTACCATTTGTGTTGTTCATTAATAAAACGACCACATTACATTAGATTTGTTGACCCTGCGTCTTGATTACCAGCTTTACTGGAGCCACGCAATTCTTTGACCACTCAAACAAAAACCAATAGACTGGAAGAATATCCTCAAATAAGAGACACAGACAGGGTACTGGAAACATACAAGCTGAAGAGGCCAACCAGGTGTCCTGCAAACTGTCTTCCTCCTCTCCTATTTATGTTTAGAAACAAAAGAGGAAAGAAAGGAGAAGAAAACGAAAGATGCTTAAATGTTAAATCATGATGTTACTCTCAGGTTGTAGACAGGCCAGAAATGAGAACTCTTCAACTGCGATGATTCATTTGTCATCCATTGAGTACTGTCTCCGCATTGAAGGTTGGCTACCATGATTCATTTGTCATCCAATGAGTACTGTCTCCGCATTGAAGGTTGGCTACCATGATTCATTTGTCATCATTGAGTACTGTCTCCGCATTGAAGGTTGGCTACCATGATTCATTTGTCATCCATTGAGTACTGTCTCCGCATTGAAGGTTGGCTACCATGATTCATTTGTCATCCATTGAGTACTGTCTCCGCATAGAAGGTTGGCTACCATGATTCATTCGTCATCATTGAGTACTGTCTCCGCATTGAAGGTTGGCTACCATGATTCATTTGTCATCCATTGAGTACTGTCTCCGCATTGAAGGTTGGCTACCATGATTCATTTGTCATCCATTGAGTACTGTCTCCGCATTGAAGGTTGGCTACCATGATTCATTTGTCATCCATTGAGTACCGTCTCCGCATTGAAGGTTGGCCACCATGATTCATTCGTCATCCATTGAGTACCGTCTCCGCATTGAAGGTTGGCCACCATGATTCATTTGTCATCCATTGAGTACTGTCTCCGCATTGAAGGTTGGCCACCATGATTCATTTGTCATCCATTGAGTACCGTCTCCGCATTGAAGGTTGGCCACCATGATTCATTTGTCATCCATTGAGTACTGTCTCCGCATTGAAGGTTGGCTACCATGCCATATACTACGACTTTCTTATGAAAGAAACCACTACTACGACTTTCTTATGAAAGACACCACTACTACGACTTTCTTATGAAAGACACCATTACTACGACTTTCTTATGAAAGACACCATTACTACGACTTTCTTATGAAAGACACCACTACTACTACTTTCTTATGAAAGACACCACTACTACTACTTTCTTATGAAAGACACCATTACTACGACTTTCTTATGAAAGACACCATTACTACAACTTTCTTATGAAAGAAACCACTACTACGACTTTCTTATGAAAGACACCATTACTACGACTTTCTTATGAAATAAACCACTAATACGACCTTCTTATGAAAGACACCATTACTACGACTTTCTTATGAAATAAACCACTACTACGACTTTCTTATGAAAGACACCATTACTACGACTTTCTTATGAAATAAACCACTACTACGACCTTCTTATGAAAGACACCATTACTACGACTTTCTTATGAAAGACACCATTACTACGACTTTCTTATGAAAGACACCACTGCTACTACTTTCTTATGAAAGACACCATTACTACGACTTTCTTATGAAAGACACCACTACAACGACTTTCTTATGAAAGACACCACTACAACGACTTTCTTATGAAAGACACCATTACTACGACTTTCATATGAAACCCCATGTTGAACAAAGTGCTGTTTTCCTATGAAACCCCATATTGAACAAAATGCTGTTTTCCTATGAAACCCCATATTGAACAAATTTCTGTTTTCTTATGAAACCCCATATTGAACAAAGTGCTGTTTTCCTATGAAACCCATATTGAACAAAGTGCTGTTTTCCTATGAAACCCCATATTGAACAAAGTGCTGTTTTTCTATGAAACCCCATATTGAACAAAGTGCTGTTTTCATATGAAACCCCATATTGAACAAAGTGATGTTTTCCTATGAAACCCCATAATGAACAAAGTGCTGTTTTCCTATGACACCCCATATTAAACAAAGTGCTGTTTTCCTATGACACCCCATATTAAACAAAGTGCTGTTTTCCTATGAAACCCCATATTAAACAAAGTGCTGTTTTCCTATGACACCCCATATTAAACAAAGTGCTGTTTTCCTATGACACCCCATATTAAACAAAGTGCTGTTTTCCTATGAAACCCCATCTTAAACAAAGTGCTGTTTTCATATGACACCCCATATTAAACAAAGTGTTGTTTTCATATGAAACCCCATAATGAACAAAGTGCTGTTTTCCTGTGACACCCCATATTGAACAAAGTGCTGTTTTCCTATGACACCCATATTAAACAAAGTGCTGTTTTCCTATGACACCCCATATTAAACAAAGTGCTGTTTTCCTATGAAACCCCATCTTAAACAAAGTGCTGTTTTCATATGACACCCCATATTAAACAAAGTGCTGTTTTCCTATGAAACCCCATAATGAACAAAGTGCTGTTTTCCTATGACACCCCATATTAAACAAAGTGCTGTTTTCCTATGACACCCCATATTAAACAAAGTGATGTTTTCCTATGACACCCCATATTAAACAAAGTGATGTTTTCCTATGACACCCCATATTAAACAAAGTGCTGTTTTCCTATGACACCCCATATTAAACAACGTGCTGTTTTCCTATGACACCCCATATTAAACAAAGTGATGTTTTCCTATGACACCCCATATTAAACAAAGTGCTGTTTTCCTATGACACCCCATATTGAACAAAGTGCTGTTTTCCTATGAGATCCAATATTGAACAAAGTGTTGTTTTCCTATGAGATCCCATATTGAACAAAGTGTTGTTTTCCCTCCTTTCACTTCGCTAATTCTTCTGACGTCACATCCTGCTTCAAGAAAGAAATTTCGTCAAATAAATTATCTTCAACCAGGTCAAGGTCATCTAAATTTAACATACCAATAATGACCCAGTTTCTTCACATTTCTCTGTCCTCCCAACACAACTGAAAACATTATTAAAAAATATGAACTGGACTATAAAGTACAAGGGGTAGAGTTCGATCCCAACCGGTGGCTTCCTGGTTCACCCAGCCTTTAATTGGTACCGGATTTTTTTCGGGAAAGTAAAGTGGCACGGTGGTAATGCCGACCACATTACCTCAAAAAATCATGAGCTGAAGGTCTGTAAAATTTTTGGTCACTAACACCATATTCCCTAAACGCCACTTGGCGTGACGGGGGCTCTTTACTTTCATTTTTTTTCATCTGAGAAAAGGAAACTCTTTCAAAATGGAATCACTTACTGGGCACTTTCGTTTCTTCAACATTTTGAAATTGTGAAAAAAAAAAATAATTCCACAAACTGCTCACACACAAGCTACTGACACACAAGCTACTCACACACAAGCTACTGACACACAAGCTACTCACACACAAGCTACTCACACACAAGCTACTCACACACAAGCTACTCACACACAAGCTACTCACACACAAGCTACTCACACACAAGCTACTCACACACAAGCTACTCACACACAAGCTACTCACACACAAGCTACTCACACACAAGCTACTCACACACAAGCTACTCACACACAAGCTACTCACACACAAGCTACTCACACTGCTGCGTAAAATAGAACTCTCTTCTTGAGAAAGAGAACAATTGGTGATGGAGTTGACCTAGAAAAGAAACTACAAATGTGTACCGGTATATTCTGGTGACAGAAATTACCATTTTGATAGTCATAGAGTAATGAATTAAAATCATACTAATAATGAACACGAGAATTCTGAGTAAATCCAGTGGACAATTTGTGACATCGGGGACAATTTGTGACATCGGGGACAATTTGTGACATCGGGGACAATTTGTGACATCGGGGACAATTTGTGAACACAATTTTTTTTTTTTTTTCCCCGAGGACAAGAAGTTAGTCTCGAAGACTTGTCCCGATGTTCGGGGACGTCTGCTAACCTTAAACATCTGCAAGCCTGGACACAAACCCCACACAACTAGACTACTATGCCCACACTCTAACAAACTTTGCTAACTTCCGGTTCATTCATCATCATCATTGAGTGCCGTCTCCGCATCGAAGTTTGCCCACCATGGGCGCTCCATTCCACTCTGTCTCTTGCTTTGATGGTTTACATTGTCATAGGTTGACTTGACCATCTTCTGATGTTACTAATCCGTGTTAGTCTTGGTCTGCCTCTGCCTCTTTTACCTTGTATTTTCCCTTCCAATATTACTTTTATTAGGCTGTTGTGTCTTTTAACATGACCCAAAAATTTCATTTGTCTTGTTCTAATTGTATTTAGTAGTTCTCTTTTCATTTTTAGTTGTTTTAAAACTTCATCGTTTGTTTTCTTTTCTTTCCATCCAATTCTACCTATTCTTCCATAAATCCACACTTCAAAGGTTTCAATTTTCTGTTCTGGTTTCTTGTCTACTGTCCATGTTTCTGTACCATACATGACTATTGAGAAGATATAACATTTAGCTATTCTTAGTTTTAGCCCAGGGGTTATTTGTTTTGATGTTAGTATATTTTTCATGGCATTAAAATTACTCTTTGCCATACCTATTCTTTTGTTTATTTCCGTTGTACATTTTCCATCATTGGTTATAGTATGTCCCAGGTAGTTGTAGCTCTGGACTGTCTCCAGGTGTATTCCCTCAACTGTGATATTTAATTGTAGGTCTTGAGAATGTTCTTTCTTTATGATCATAGTTTTAGTTTTTTTTATATGCATATCTAGTCTATGACAACCTACACCATCAAAGCAAGAAACAGAGTGGAATGGCGATCCATGGTAGCCAACCTTCGTTGCGGAGACGGAACTCGATGATGATGATGATGATGATGATCTAGTCCATATATTTTGCTCAGGTCATTAAAGATAATACAACTTGTGTCCCTTGGCTGTGGAAGAGTTCACGCTAGATAATAACGAAGATGAACCCACCTGTTGTAATGCTCAACGAGTTGAACCCTGTGATGGTAGTCGCTCTGTGTGAGACATTCCTGCCAGCACCTGACAAGGTTACTTCTCTCAATGATTTGTCCGTAAGCGGTTGTGTCCCCCTCATGATAGAAGTTCAATTCTCTGACCTTGAAGAAATCATGGGAAGGTGAAGGTATGGGTTATGGTGAGTACAGAACACCGGTACTTGGGACCCCTTGGCGAACGCGAGATCCTTACAGGGGTTCTTGATGGCTTGAAAAATGGGTCTAATCTTTTGCAGTTAAAATGAGGGGGAAAATGAATGAATGCAAGAGAGAAAAGAAACATGTTAAAAATCTTAAATTTCTTGTCTCCAGTAAACCTTTCTTAACCTACAGACTCGATTAAAAACAAAGAGAAAAAAGGCATATAAATATATAATTATTTTATAACAAATATATGTTGTGCTGATCAAACCAATTTGGACTTGAGTGGCTTAGAAAAACCACGTGACATCCCATGTGATTGCACATAGTTTCGGATGCACTGGGAGTCAACAAATTCCAGTTAGAGTGAGAGTTTTTGAACAGTTTTACTGATGGCGTTCCTGTTGTCGATTTGTGTAATAGAATCATGTTGTTAGACACAACAACTTGGTGGTGACTTTGGTGTCAGCACATTTGGCTGAGTTTGACGCTAACATGAAAGCATAACAGAGTTGATGATGTTGATGAGGGTACATACCGTTCTAAGCAAAATGAGGTTTCTTCCAGTCAAATCAAAACGTGTCGCTGTTGAAATAAAGAATATATGTGGGTTGGCTTTATGTGTGTGTGTGTTTGTGTGTGTGCAGGCCCAGAAGAGAGACACCCACAACAGTGTGTGTGTGTGTTACACTATATCGTCCTACACTGTCACACTACCACGTTCTTTGTCTATCCCAATTATTACCATATATAGACCATGTACCCATTTGCAGCTGCGATTACTAGAACGTGTCCTGCACCAAACACTGCATTTGTGGGTTAACGTCGTTGTTGGGGCACGTTCACGAGGCACGGTACCTACATAATGTAACATCACTAACTCTTCCTTCACCTCTAAATATTGTAACAACATAAAGTAACATCACTAACACTTCCTTCACCTCTAAATATTGTAACAACATAAAGTAACATCACTAACTCTTCCTTCACCTCTAAATATTGTAACAAAATAAAGTAACATCACTAACTCTCCCTTCACCTCCAAATATTGTAACTACATAAAGTAACATCACTAACTCTCCCTTCACCTCTAAATATTGTAACAACATAAAATAACATCACTAACTCTCCCATCACCTCCAAATATTGTAACAACATAAA
Organism: Megaustenia siamemsis; assembly: GCA_032433765.1. Lineage (NCBI taxonomy): Eukaryota > Metazoa > Mollusca > Gastropoda > Stylommatophora > Ariophantidae > Megaustenia > Megaustenia siamemsis. Next base: position 29,081,678 of record JAVIAB010000025.1, on the reverse strand, counting down.
GTAACATCACTAACTCTCCCTTCACCTCCAAATATTGTAACAACATAAAGTAACAGCACTAACTCTCCCTTCACCTCCAAATATTGTAACAACATAAAGTAACATCACTAACTGTCCCTTCACCTCCAAATATTGTAACAACATAAAGTAACAGCACTAACTCTCCCTTCACCTCCAAATATTGTAACAACATAAAGTAACAGCACTAACTCTCCCTTCACCTCCAAATATTGTAACAACATAAAGTAACAGCACTAACTCTCCCTTCACCTCCAAATATTGTAACAACATAAAGTAACATCACTAACTCTCCCTTCACCTCCAAATATTGTAACTACATAAAGTAACATCACTAACTCTCCCTTCACCTCCAAATATTGTAACTACATAAAGTAACAGCACTAACTCTCCCTTCACCTCCAAATATTGTAACAACATAAAGTAACATCACTAACTCTCCCTTCACCTCCAAATATTGTAACTACATAAAGTAACATCACTAACTCTCCCTTCACCTCCAAATATTGTAACAACATGAAGTAGCATCACTAACTCTCCCTTCACCTCCAAATATTGTAACAACATAAAGTAGCATCACTAACTCTCCCTTCACCTCCAAATATTGTAACAACATAAAGTAGCATCACTAACTCTCCCTTCACCTCCAAATATTGTAACAACATAAAGTAGCATCACTAACTCTCCCTTCACCTCCAAATATTGTAACTACATAAAGTAACAGCACTAACTCTCCCTTCACCTCCAAATATTGTAACAACATAAAGTAACATCACTAACTCTCCCTTCACCTCCAAATATTGTAACAACATAAAGTAGCATCACTAACTGTCTCATCACCTCCAAATATTGTAACAACATAAAGTAACAGCACTAACTCTCCCTTCACCTCCAAATATTGTAACAACATAAAGTAACATCACTAACTGTCCTTTCACCTCCAAATATTGTAACAACATAAAGTAACATCACTAACTGTCCATCACCTCTAAATATTGTAACAACATAAAGTAACATCACTAACTGTCCCATCACCTCCAAATATTGTAACAACATAAAGTAACATCACTAACTGTCCCATCACCTCTAAATATTGTAACAACATAAAGTAACATAATTAACTCTCCCTTCACCTCCAAATATTGTAACAACATAAAGTAACATCACTAACTCTCCCATCACCTCCAAATATTGTAACAACATAAAGTAACAACACCAACTGTCCCATCACCTCCAAATATTGTGGCCTACAGTGACTTTCTGTCACAGACGGCTATGACTCAAGCTTAGTACAACATATCTATGTAATAGTCTTACACATTTTAATGTCATACTTAGGAAGGCCTGTGACTGAAACGTTTATAATTGTGTACTGTATAGTTATATTTATTTGAACGACCCGGTATCACTACAAATGAATACAAATCTATAATTGCTGAACCTCCCGTGCCAGTGGAATCATCCGAATTAATGTCTCATCGAATATCCAAACAAAGAAATGCAGCTGCAGTCCCCATCTTAGCAATCACAGCACACGGCAAAAGACATACGGCGTATTAGCACCGACAGTGAACGCAAACAGAGCTGTCCTTCGTCATACGATATCATCATTCATCGTAAGTAATCTGAATATAGAAACACCATCGGGATGAAACACCCCTCACAGTGTACTGTAGTTCTCTTTCATGAAGCTGCCATACACAACTGTATATTTATTCTTGGAGATAAGCATATACAATTAAGAAGAAGAAGTAGAAGATTATAACCCATTTATCCCAAATCCTACTCTAATCCTGATTACCTTATCGGAAGGTAATCCCAGGACATCTGCCACGTACTGTAGAACATTCTCCACAACAGAAATCCCTTCAGGAACTCCGTAACCCCTGAAGGCTGTGCATGACGTGATGTTGGTCTGGCAAAGCTTTGCGATGACGTGTAGGTTCGGGATCTTGTAGGAGTGGGCAATGACCAGCAAAAACTTGTCGGCGACCTGAGAGTTGCAAAATAGCAGAATGAGAATAATCATATCATATGTTCTCATATATAAAGGTCAATTGGAGGTCATAAAAGTAAAAAGTAAAGTACCCCCGTCACGCCAAGTGGCGTATAGGGAAATATGGTGTTAGTAACCCTATATTTTACAGACCTTCAGCACATGATTTTCGGGGTAATGTGGTCAGTATTACGCCCGTGCTGCTTTACTTTCCCAGAAAAAAATCCGGTACCCATATAAGGCTGGGTGAACCCGGAAGTCGTCGGTTGGGATCGAACTCTACCCCTTGTCCGTGGTAGTCCAGTTCACTAACCACTGAGCTATCGCGGCTGCCAATTGGAGGTCATAATATAAATAATCTAAGGTATGCTGATGATACAGTCTTAATCGCTAAGAGTGAAAATGAGTTACAAGAAATGTTGGACATTATAGTGAAGGAAAGCAAAAATAAAGGACTCAGCCTTAATAGCAAAAAGACATAAGTAATGGTAACAACAAAGAAAAAGACATCATCTCAGTGCAAAATAAAGACAAGTGGAACAATATTAAAACAGGATAATGAATTTAAATATTTGGGAACTTTGTTAACCTCAGACGGAAGATGTACAAAAGAGGTGAGATACAGAATGGCTCAGGCAAAAGAAGCTTTCCAGAAAATGAGGAAGATACTATGCAATCCATTTTTGACAATAGAAACTAGAAAAGAGTTCTTAAATGTTATGTAGAGCCAGTCTTAACATCTGGATATGAATCATGGACAATAGGACAACAGACAAGAAAATCACTGGAATCTGTAGAAAGGTGGGAGCCGTGATAGCTCAGTG